>PQWD01005992.1:64918-205111 GCA_019425675.1 Leucinodes orbonalis | reverse complement strand
GCCCCTGATACATTATCCAATTCTCTAATTACATTTATATTTGTATTACTCATAAAGAAGAAAGTATGATATAGTGACACACCAAAGTACCCAAAAAAATTAAGTACTCCAGGAGATTTTGCACATTTATTGTTGCGTGTTGTAATTGACAATGATGATGGATGAAATAACACAATATATGAGGAGTAAGTGTAGATGTGTAAATGTTAATGTCGTCTTTGTAAGAGTGTAGGATATATGTACCTGATTCAAATTTAAGCAAGATTTGATACAAATATTTAAGAACATAATTTTTTTTTTAAGTAATATGTATTAGTATATAGTCATTTAGTTGTACACTTTACCAAGTCGTGTTCATTTTTAATAAGCAGTTGCGGATCCCCATCCGATCTTCTAAGATAAACTTTGCCATACGATGTCCAGCAATACTTAAATTTATTTTCTCTTGCGAAGTTGCGTGTAAGATAATATATACGTTGCGTCTTAGATGTCAACTTTTCTGAAATATAAACAGGCACTGCAGGGCCACCAATCTTTAAATGACTAGTATTAAGTCTGTTTTGTTTATAAGTCTTGTTGAATAATTTTGCTTTACTTATAAATTTTTCCTTGGTTGTTGTGCATGCAAAATCGGCTACTATCACTGACGGTGAATCTTTTTACCAACGCGGTAAGCATCTTAAGGTCACTTTCTTGAAGTGTCATATTCAAAGTTGTTCCAGTAGCGAAAATAATGGCACGGAGGTCGTCCTTACTTTCTCCTGATTTTTTAGGGACATTTCTTACCTCAACTTTCGTGAGGCACAATTGACGCTCCACATTTTCCAGCTTTTCCTCTAGCTGAGATACGTAAGTTCTATCTGCTTTACGATTAGACTCCAGTTGCTCGATCTTTAAGACCATCTCATCATACTGTTTCGATATAAAAGAAATGGATTCCTTCAATTCCGAATTTTGGGTAGAGATTTCCGTCAAGGTTGCTTGGAGGTCTGACAACCTTTTATCTGTCTGCGCATTCGCAGAAGACAACAATAATCGAATTTCATCCAGACAACAGGTACAGTCATCTCTTTTCCGCTTGAACCTATTAGTGGCGTTATCATTATCCAGGTTACTAAGATTAGGGGTTGAACCTGATATCGGATCGAACCACTGCGTAATCTGTCCGAAATAGTTTTCAAGTCATCAGCTGATGACGGCGTGGCAGGTGGTGTCCGTTTTAGCGGCATAGTGTTCATGTGCAACCAGTGGCAGGCAGTATCAGATGTCCAAACGCCTTATTCCGACAAATTAAGGTACAAATTACTGATATACCGCGCTTTAATTCGCACTCAGCCAGGTCGCGAGAAGAACGTCGTAAGCGCCGTGGCAAACGCGTCGCTTACGCGTAACACTGAAGATCACAACGCACTTGACAAAACTATTCTAAGTAATCGAATGATTTGTTGATATTAAACATTAATCACAGTATAAATCGTATTCACACAATGAAACACTTAGATTTCAGTCTTTTTATGATTAGTTAACCAACTTTAGGCTCAATAAAGCACTTTTAAACTGTTTATTTTAACTGAATTTAATTACGTTTAATTATACAGACCAGGTATATGATAACTTTCCAAACTATGTAAATTTTTTGGAAGATTTTCGAAGCTATGTGTATATTTGACGGGAGTGACGTCGAGCCGTCGACACTGTACGCACGCAAAACCATACGCTGTCACTTTTAAAAATTTAAATCAGTATTCAAATTTAAGTGGTACGTTGTTGCTGTCGTCATTAACGTAAATAAACTATTGATCCATACTCTGGTGCAATTTTGTGTACATTCAGTGGTTTTAAACATTACAAACAAAGAAATTGTGTTCGTTTCAAGTCAGGCTATAAGCAATTTTTTAGTGCGCGGTAGACGGACAATCCACGAACGGTCATCGCTCGGTCACTATTGGTCAACTGTTTACAGACATCCTTGTAAGCGAATCCCCATATTCGTCACTATTACTATCGTTCATTTAGCTCAGTGCGTAGCATACCTACTTTCAACGTGAGGAAAGCGCGGGTTCGAATCCTCATCTTTGTATACACCTTTTTTTTTTTTTTTTTTTTTTACCACCTTGTACTGTAAACAGTTACATTTATATACAAGTACTGCATATATATAAATAAACAGCAAAGATGCCAAACATTCAGCGGTCTCCTGTTTCTGGAAATAACTTATGCTCTTCAGACACGGATGTACCATCTGCCTCTCACGGTAATAGTGCTCGAGAGCAGGTAGGAAGCAGAAGGCAGAAGCGGAGAATGCAGGCCTCCCCCGCCAATTGTGCCCAAGGAAGTGGTACAGAACCAGTCCGATGCCTCAATTGTTGCAGAACTCCGACGTGAATTTGCCAGCTGCATCTCAGAGATGCGTGAGTTCCAGAAGGAGATGGTGAGATTGCGGGAATCATTCTCGGCCGTCGTGGAACGCCTCGATATCGTCGAAAAAAGGTTGGACGCACTGGAGGTGAGATCTCAGAGCGTGGAGTCGGAGAGAGTCGCCGAGCTGGAACGCACTGTTGCGGATCTCAGGGCCGAGTTCAATAATCGAGACCAGGAGGCGCTCAAGTCGGATCTCGAAATAGGTCATCTTCCGGAAGAGAAAGGCGAGAGTGTGGTCCACGCTGTTAGCGTGCTGGCTACGCGGCTGGGCGTGCCGCTGGAGGAGCGCGACGTGGTGTTCGCGGAGCGCGTGGGTCCGCCGCCGGGCGAGAGCGGGCGCGCGCGCCGCGTGGTGGTGCGGCTGGCGCGCCGCGGCCTGCGCGACGACCTGCTGCGGGCCGCGCGCGTGCGCCGCGTCGGCCTGGCCGCGACAGCACAGCCTCGTGTATTTATCAACGAGCGCCTCACTCGTACGAATCGCCAGCTTTTTTATCGGGTGCGCGAGGAGTGCCGCGCACAGCAGTGGCGATACTCATGGACGAGAGGGGGCCGCATCTTTGCACGTCAGGGGGATGGCAAGCCAGTACATCGGTTTGGCTCCGAGGCAGACATCATCAACGTGTTTGGCGGCAAGGAAATCCTATAACATCTTTATATTTTAGTTGTGTGACATTTTGTGTTGTTGTTTATTGTGTAACGTGTCTGTGTGTACCTATATGTAAAACAATAATTATAAGTAAGGAAACCAAAAGCCAGTTAGGTTCATTTCTTCAAAACAACAAAGCTCTCTGTTTATTTTGTGAAAGATTAAGACTCATCAGCTCATTTATGTTTGTTAATTTACATTTATTTTTAATAGTAGGGTGTTACACTCTCAATCTATTCATTCAAAAGTATCACATTTTATTATGTATCTATCTATTTATTAAAAAACATAGAATTTTCTTAGTAATATACATCAATATGAATATCTTTTACTTTTTATTAAATTATATTTTAAAATCTATTAGGGTAGTCACAATATATTTTAGCAAGGTACTGATTATTATTTTTTATTTTACAATAAGTAATTTTCAAATAGTGTCATGCAAGCAGAATACATTGTCATGTAATATGTATTTAAAATGATTAGACCTAAGAATTTTAAAGTTGGTTTCTTTAACGCTGGTTCACTATGCTCAAAGCATGAGGAGTTCATTACTGCAATGGAGAACCTGTCACCTGACATTATGGCCATCAATGAGACTTGGTTGCGGTGTGGACAAGAAGACAATGCACCTAGGTTACCGGGGTATCGCTTGATACACACTCCCAGGCCAGATCACATTCGGGGACGTGGAGGAGGTGTGGGCTTTTATATACGTAAGGGGATGTATGCTCGGAACTCACCACATCCTTCAGTGGCAGACGTTGAGCAAATGTGGTTAAATGTACGTATAAATAATCAAGTTATTCTAGTAGGGACAGCATACAGACCACCTTGGCTTGATGTACAAACCTTTTTAGATGCAGTCACCGCCACAGTCACCTCTTTCACAACCTATGACGGGTTAGTACTACTGGGGGATTTTAATATAGATATGGCAGGTCCTTGTGGTGGCAAACTTAGGCTGTTTGAGCAGTTCGTGCACAGTATGAGCCTGAGACAAATAGTTAATGAGCCGACACACTTCACTGACCACAGTCAAACGCTAATTGATGTCATTTGCACTGATTTACAAGTGATCAATGTTTCTGTCAGACACTGCCCAGATCTGGGTGGTCATGGCTTGTTATCAGCAGACTTCAAAGTGAAGACAACTAAACCAAGTCCTACCTGGATCACATTCAGGCCACTTAAAAATATAGTACTGGACCAATTAAATAGCGATCTAAACTCTATTGACTGGGACAAATTTAATACTTTAGACAATATAGACATCATGGTTGACTCATTCACCACCAGTATTACAGCTATATTTGATTTACACGCACCTACAAAGACACAAAAGATTCGGCACCCACCACATCCATGGATAACGGATACTATAAAATCCATGATCCAAATTAGAAATTCTTACTACACTAAGTTTAAAAGACAAGGCAATTTGATACATAAACAATCCTACAAGACCATGAAACAAATTGTAGTTGCAGCCATAGAGAGTGAGAAAAAAAACTTCTTTAAGACTTATATTAATAATAACATGGATAATCAAAAAAAGTTATGGCAAAACCTAAAATCGAATGTTTTACCAAATAAAAAAGAGGCTAGCCAATTACCACCACACTTTGAAAATCCTAATCTAATCAACACACATTTTTTGACCATACCAGGTCCAAATTATGTAACAATCTCACAGTTGACCTACTTGGAACACCATAAACATGGAACTGCAACATTCTCACTATGTACAGTAAATGAGTTTTCAGTTGCAAAGGCAATAAACAGTTTGAAGTCCAATTCACAAGGGGTCGATTCCATATCCCTGGATATGATTATGCTTACTTTGCCTCAAACTTTAGGTACCCTAACATCAATAGTAAACCGATCTATTTTAGAATGTAAATTCCCAGAGAGTTGGAAGGTGGCAAGAGTGCAACCTCTACCTAAGGTCAGTCAGCCTACTATATTAAAAGATTTGAGACCAATAAGCATTCTACCATGCAAGTCTAAAATCTTGGAAAGAATTGTATGCGATCAGTTTACAGAGTATCTAGAGAAGAATAATATACTACCCACTCACCAGTCTGGCTTCCGCAGGGGCTTTGGGACAGCATCGGCTCTGACTGATGTTGTTGACAATCTTCTAACAGCTCAGGATCATGGTGAAATAACTGTGTTGGTGCTGCTTGATTTTTCCCGCGCATTTGACTCCATCAATATACCACTCTTGTTGTCAAAGCTCGCATACTATGGAGTTGATGTCAACACCATAAAATGGTTTCACAGTTATCTGACCAACAGGCATCAGTATGTGGAGCTTGCAACGTGCGATGGAGTCAGCGTACAATCGAACTTACTTCCGGTGGATAGAGGCGTACCTCAAGGCTCTATTCTGGGGCCTATTCTCTATATACTGTATAGTGCTAGCATTACGACCAGTATAATACATTGCAGGTACCACATTTACGCAGATGATCTACAACTTTACCTAACATTTCGTCCATCCGATGCTGCTAGTGCACTTTGCAAAATAAATGAAGACCTTCAGCGCATATCCACCTGGTGCAGGGCCAATTGTCTAGTACTCAACCCAACCAAGTCAAAATATATGGTAATAGGATCCAAAAATAATTTAAAAAAGATAAATCTCAGCAACCCCAATCTAAATGTAAGCATAGAAGGTGAATTAATTCAGAGAGTAGAGGAGGCCAGAAATCTTGGGTTAACCATTGATAACAATCTTAATTTTGAAAAACATATCAGTGAATGTGCTAGGGTATGTTTTTATCGCCTCAAAATTCTATACCGTATCAGATCTTACTTATGTGAGAAACTGAGGATACAACTGTGCGAGTCGCTTATACTATCAAAGTTAAACTATTGTGACATAGTCTATGGACCATGTCTTCTAAGTAGAACACAAAATCTTGTACAGAGAATACAGAATGCCTGTGCTCGCTTCTGTTTCCACATTCCTCCCTATACACATGTAACACCAGTCCTTAATGCTGCTAAATTATTGAAAATGAAAGCCGACAGAAACTTCATTTGGCTACATTATTGTTTTGGTTTAGTGAAAAAGGGCAAACCACAATATCTTTACGAGAAACTCGTTTGGGCTCAGGATCGGAGGAGATATGCTGGTCGTAACTGCACTCCAATCCTTGTTACACCGTCACATCGCACTGCCGCATTCCGGGGTTCTTTCAAATTTGCAGCCTCGCGTTGCTGGAACGACATCCCTCCACCTGTTCGTAACCTAAAATCGATTTACATTTTCAAAAAAGTTCTTAAAGATACATATCTCTCATTACAATGAAACGAATAGGTACTTACATTTTGGTCGTTTACGTTATTCAAGCGTTCAGTTGTGGGATGTACACGCGACGCGAGGCAAGCATGCCTTTGTATATGTCTGTTGGCAACAAACTCCCGTACAGCATCAGCAAGCAGCCAGGATATTTTAATTGTTTAAATGTCTTAACACATGTCTTGACGTGGCAGGGTGTGGCCAATTCCTATTTTTTTTCTTGCTGTTTTTCGTTATGTGTGGAAGGTGGTTGTAAATATTATTTACATTTATAATGTTGACAGTGACAGACCAACTGTCAGAGGCTGAGCTACAGCATAGCCCTATACAGCCAAAAATTGAAATGCTATGTAATGGTATATTTGCTTTTTATTAACATTCCATACCAATGTATATTCCTGTACCATTTAAATTGTATGTGTATGTAAATATTATATATAATGTATGTGTTTAAATTGTTGTATAAATAGTTTCCGTAAAAATTGCCGATTTAACCTGTGACGGCGCGTCGTCACTAAGGCCCCGTCAGAAAAACAGCGCTGCCGTGCATTTTACTTACCTTACTTTTAATCAAATTCGTCCACTTCTACCACCAACGCACGCCAGCACATGCTGAGACGGGGTCCTTTTGACCACACAATGTTACATTTGTTGTTATGTACACCTATGTATATGTATTTGTGTGTACCTATACATGTATATTATATATGTGTGTTATATACGGATATGTATATATATATGTAATGAGTATCTATATGTATATCTACTTGTGACCTGTGTAACTGCTTTTTTTTTATATAAATTTTCCTATATTGAATTTTAGGTGTGTAATGATAAGTGTAATTTTTGTGTCTATCAATAAATATTTTTTCTTTCCTTTTTCTTTCTTTCTTCTTTCTTTCTTCTTTATCAAATAATTAACCGTTAGAAAGTGTCCCCGAAGGCTAGTGCGATGGATACGACTGTGGTTTATGTGAAGGCTGATGACAATCAGATAATTGAATCAATTCCGCTACGATGAATCTGATCGATTCGAGTGAACGGACGCTGAAACAAGAGGTAAGTATGACTAAAATTGGTTTTCCGTTATTCAGTTCCCATAGTCGACATTTGGTATTTTATTTTAAAGCTGGATCGCATTGTCTGTCCTTGTTATTATCAAGTATAGAATTTTATGAATTGTTTGCTTTCACACATAAATCAATTGTAGTTCAAACAACTTTTGATATTCGAAAGGAATACGTTATGGTTTTCTTTTTGGTAATCTACTTTTTATTAAGCTTGTAATTTTTAATCATACAAAATACCCTAATGGTAAATAGTTTCTGTCGCTCCTAGTACATTAGTTTTCACAATCTAGTTGGTATATCTTACGGTACGCTTCTTTTTAGATTAATAGATCAATATTATTCAATGTGTTACTGACAATTTTTCATATAATATGTAAGAAGAAACTCGCTATAGCTTTTTTATAATAAATACTAATATTCTATTATAATCGATTTATTGTAAGCCTAATTTTGTAGTTTTATATGACGATTGTAACTATCTTTTTTCATTTGGTCATGTATTATGTATTCTAGGAATGGGGATCACAGGAGCGAGCGATGGTAGGTTCCAGCGGGAGCACAGACACCGGCACCTTCAGTTCGTCGAGTCCACCAGATAGCGTGCCCGATAATGTACCCCACCATGATCCACGTAAGTCATTCTTGACTCTTTCACATAATCAACTCTTTCTCATTCGCGACTCTTTCTCGCACGCGACTCTTTCTCACACGCGACTCTTTCTCATACGCGACTTTTTCTAATACGCGACTCTTTCTCACACGCGACTCTTTCTCATACTCGACTCTTTCTCATGACTTACTTGAACACAAAACCATACCTTATCATTTGTTACCATTTATTTGTAAGTCACACAGTTTGCTTTTTCCTCATGAGTTAAGGGATAAATGTGATAGTTTCCTAATTTGATTTATTCATACTAGTATACAACATATACATCATGCTTGTGTCCGTGTAAATGTGGGGTTCACAACCGTGCTAACACCGTTTGCAGGCGCACAAATAGCTTCCACACCGTTAATGACAATGAAGAAGGGCGCCAAAAACGACCTGTTGAACCTGCACAGCACTATATCGCCCATATACGATATGATCGACGACAAATCCTACACTCTCACTAAAGTGTCGAGCCACCCTGGCGTGGAGAGGACGTATGATGGGAACACGACTGTCATAAATAGCGCTACATTGGTCAAGAAGTCAGCGAAGAGGGATATATTGGCGGGGAAAGCGAGCCCTGAGAGAAAAATAGCTCCGCCTTCACAGAGGTCGCCACCGAGCAGAATCTCACCGACACATACAGGTATGTAGGTTACAGTTTTTAGAGATTTCAACTAAGTCTAAAATTTTATTAATCTCTTTTTTTTTATTAATGGTGTTCGTTATTTGGGCTGTTTGTTCTACATGTTAATGAGTTATTGCTATATTGTGTGTTTTGTTTGTAATTATTAATCATTTCATTAACTCATTAAGTCAATCGATCATTGAACCGTTCATTGGTACACTCCATACCATTATGCACATGCACATGAATTTAATACAAATTTACAGCACAAATAAGTCAACTTGTTTATTTTAATTATATAAAGGTTCTTCTTGTTTTATTTGACGCTAACTTTAATCGAAAAAGTTCTTTACACAATTAGATCTTTTTTTGTCAACAAATATTATCCTTAAAAAATCTATCTTTATTTGAGAGTTAACAAGTAATCCCTTCGACAGATATTCAGTACTTAATTTTTCAAATGAAACTTTTTACTCGCACCTATTTACAATTGTAACATCAATCGACATTTCAACCAATAACACTGCGATTGTAAATTACATAAATTATTAACAGCATTAAATAGAAGCGATACTACACAGCTTTGCAACGCTTAGCACGGTAGTACCACGTGTCATATGTTGCAGGCCCTTACGGCGGCATGGCGCCACCTAGCGGCGTGCCTCGCAAGACCGGCTTGCCGACGTCCAAGCTTAGGCAGTACAGTTCGCATAGGGAGCTTAGCAGGATACCTGGTGAGATACTAACGCACGCGTACGCTGTTGTTAAGCTTCAATGAGGTAGATAAGGTAGTTTGTTTTATGACATAATTGTGCAATCAAGTGGATCGTCTACTTGTTAAGGGGCAACGATTGTATAGTACAACAGTGTCGAGGAAGGGAGCATGGTTTAGTTGCCAACTTGTTTACATAATTGTTGATTGTTCGCGATGTTAATAATAAACAAATATTATACATAGTTGATGCCCTTAATTATAAAAAATAATGTATAAAAAAGTACACAAAAAACAAAACACAATCAATATAAAGAAAAAGAGTTTGAATGGCAATAAGAGTCATTTGAGTCTTAAAGTGTGAAAATCATGTGACTATTACAATTATTAATGTTAAACGAAAATTCGCCACATCAGTTAAAGACACAAATACAAAAGCCTTAAAATGAATCTTCACTTCCTTGATTGCTGAAGTTTGACATAAAATAAAAGATAATGTTATTTTGAATGTATTCTAACATATATGTCATATAAATGTCACTATAAATAGTTAGTTATATGGGTGACTTATCTACCTCATTGCCTATAGTGTGGTTTAAGCCACGTTTTTATTTGCGCTTTGCTGCTTGGCATACTGCTTAAGGCGGCTGACAATTACTGATTTAAAATGGGGAATAACGCATCTAACAAGTAAGTAACGTTGAATATGAACTTATATAAGGTTTTACGGAACCTGGAGGGTTACCTTAAAAGGCATTGAAGTAAATAAACATAAATTGGTCAAGGCAGGCTGACACATTTGAATGGGTATTGGTGTTACAAGAACTTATTCAACTAAGTTTATTATGGCTATAGGCAAAGTTATGTGGGGGCGAGTAGAGACATTTAGGATAAATATTATTACCTATTATACTATGTAGTATGCTTTAGAGCAGTATTTTCTGAGATGCAGTCTCCACTCCAGAACAAGTTTGGCCATCGGTTTGATTACATACATGACCAGTTCACTGCCATTTTTGCTTGCTGATCCGGCGAGCTATGTCGGCAGCTTATAATTCTCTCACGAGCAACATCATTTCTGATTTTATCTCAGAGAAAACTATGTATAGCTATATCTTATTTAGGGTAAACTTGGTAATTAAGCAAATTTTATCAGTAGCGTTATTAATTAACACTGCAAACCAGCGCCTTGACAAAACTGTTTTGGCATTAACTGCGTGGCCACCATTATGATAGCATTAAATAAGTTTATTAATTATTTTAAGGACTTATGTACCTTGAAACTTTAATTTGCACCAATTTTTTGTATTTCTTTATCATGTATTTTATGTTAAATTCAGCAGGCAATCCAGTGATAGGGCGTGGCACGGGCGTTAGGCCGATGGTCCGTCGCGGTGTGTACGCGTCCAACCCCGCCCTCAGTCCGACCGCGCCTGCGCCGCCGATACGCCGCGACTCGTATACATTAGCCAACGACCAACAGGTAATAAATTATAGTTGTTATTATTCTGTGTTTCTTCTAGGAGTCAAGAGTGCAAATACTCTCTTCCCGGAAGCCACAGCTATGCGCTATCCAACGCTACTTCTTTAGTCCCCTATAGTGTACGCAGATGGAGACAAGGGGGACGAAAGTGGACTGTGAGGTTTCACCTCAATTCAGAGATTGAGCTGAAAGGCTTTGCCTACCTATGAAATGAAGTGTAATAAAGAATAATATAAATAAAATACAAAACCACCATAAATATTTCAGAGAGAAGAGGAGAAACCAGTAGTGAAAGCGCCACCGGCTCTCGTGCGGCAGGGAACTGAAACTCTTCGCAGAGAAAGGCCCCAAAGTCAGCTGGTGGCACCCAGAGATGTAAGTATCGTCTAATGCTCGGGGTGTTTGGGATGGTTTTTGTTTAATATTATTTTTCCATTCGCACTCAATACATTGAAATAATTCTCACATATTTAATATGTTAACATTCTTTGACATATCTACGCAAAATGATATGATTGTTTACAAACTCAATGTAATGCACTTCATGTGTAAAACAAGATGTTTTATGAACGAGGACACTTGCAGCAGAGGGAAAACGTATATCAAATATATTTGAAAGATTATTGGCGTGGCATCTGTTTTACCTCGATGAACGTCGAATCTCATTATTTTTTTGTCATACTCTTTCTTACTGACTAGTATAAATCCAAAAAGTTCGTAACTCATCCGTTGGTCGTTGTATCATTTATATTTTATAACGTTTTACACTCGCGCATTTTGCGTAAATATGTTAAAAAATACTTGTAATGATTTTGATTTGCAACCATTAGCTATTTATGTGGTGTGCTAATAATGTCCAATAATTTTTTGGATGTTGGTGGTGGTTGTTTTTTTGTTTAATTTGATAAATTTTAGGTCCCTTTTGACGAAATCAAAATTCCTGATATGCTAGCCTACTAAATTGTTATTTATTTATTCGTTTCGGATTTATTAAAACTAACATTTATGTTACATGTAAACGTGCGAATATTTTTGTCTGATAAAATAAAAATTTTAAGATAAAAGTAAACCGAATTGTCAAAAGGAACTTAAAAAGTATTCATTTTTGTATGCCATTTATGTTTACTGTATATACGCACTAAATTCATTATTTGTTGTGATAACATCTATCGTAAGCGCAACTTATAATTGGTGACAAATGAGGCACATTTTTGTCAAAACATATTTTTTTATAATATGCCATCAAATAACCAATAAATCAGATTACCATATTACACTATGAAGTTAATTTTTTATTTAATCTAAAATTTACATTATTAATAGGCACTGCTTTAATTTTTTTTAACACACACTACTGAATTTGCAAGACATTTGCAAGTCAATCAGTTTTGTTTATAATAAATAAATAAATAACTATGCATACACCATTTTATTACATTGACGAACTAGCTCAAAAATAAAAAAATGTAAAGATAATTAGTTTGTTAGAAAGACGAATCTCAAAGATATTTATATATTCGTTTGGCTCAGCAATATAAAACACACAAATAATCAACGAACGATGGTATCCATATCATTCCATGCTACGATGGGTTGAAGCGGTAAACAATAATACATTATTCACACATTTCATCCTAATAATGTATTATAATAATGTTCACTATCAAATTACAGTATATTTTTCCATATGAATAAATGATTAAGTCATGCCGTAATTATAAACTACCATGGCTTGCATAAACAAAATTACCATATAAAATAAATAAAATATAAAAACATTATCTATGTACGTAACAAAATTAATAAATACGACAGCCAGAAATCAAATAACATTCTGCCTTTCAAGTAACATTCTACCCAAATTTCTTCAATGTCCAAAATGACATCAAATAAGTTGCGCTCGCGTGCGTCCGTGCTAATATGAATTGCGTAGCTACGGGCGACGGCGGGCAACGGGCCGGGCCTCGCCGTGCGGAATCATCATATACCCGTGAGTGTTGGACTGTTATGTTATAATGCACATTTCTTTGTTGACATGACGCACTTCCATAGATAATATAAATAGAGGTAGGCTTGGGCGTACAGCGCCATCTAGCTTGGAACTGCACAAGTCAAATTAAGGGACTAAATAAAGTATAAAATACTTGAGTCCAAGATCAAGTAATTTTATTTACAACATTCAAGTGTACCCAGCTTCCAACAATGTAAAGATAATTGATTTAAAAATCGAAAACGTATTTCTAATTTTATCAAATGCCATCTTAAAATCGTTCACTACATATGCACATAAAGGACGACAGTAATACCGGTCCTTTGTGTGTTTTGAGACAACGCATTCCTCTAGACAGTAAATACAAATCCTCGAGCTTACTCATAGCGCCATCTAGCTTAAAACTAGGCGATTTATTGAATTACAATATCAATAATTTGTAATACAAATTTCTAATTAACCAGTGTATTATTGTGACAATATCAACTCACAAACCTGCATCATCATCGTCATTGCTTCCTACACACACTCAATAAATGCCTTATGGGCTGAAACCAATTCCTAATAGTCAAAATCATGGGCTAAATCTGGTAAAATTTCACAAATAATATATTGTTCTCATTATCGGTATTTACATTATAAGATCGGTATTGGAAACATTGTTTTTATTAATAAGACGCTTTAAAAACCTATGCACGATAAAACTTAAAATTCCAATTGACGTGAACAAAATCTGATTTATCATAATCAACCTATAGCTTCCCACAGGCCTTTCTAGGGAGATACATATTATTAGGAGACAATCCAACTACCACATCCTATAGTATTAATTACCAAAGACCAAAAATAATGAATATATGACGCTGTTCCAGCCTCCAACGACGCGACCTTACTCGATAGCGGGTGCATCGCAATTGCGAATTTCCAGGCCGACCTCAGTTCCCGTACAAAAACCACCACCAGGTAACATTTCCTTGGAATTACACTATCTTGAAGTAAGCTGTTGAGTCATATTTTACTAAAAGTAGGAGGTAGTAGGCTACCTCCTACCTCAGGTAGCAAAAGAACTGAACAGTTATTCTCTTTGCCAATTTGATATAACAATGTCGCTCATAATGACTCAATAATTCATATATGTATTATGTACAACTATGTAGAAAAGCAATTGGATGTATTCCAGTTTTCTAGTGCTATGCTTTATTATGATAGAACTGTTAATTACGTTTAACGAACAAATTATCATTGTCAAACATTACTTTTTTAGTTACTCAAGGCATCGATCTTTACTTAAATATAGTTAGAAAGGGACGCCGCTATTAATCGTTATAGATCTTATACCAGTTAGGTATCTTATACCCATTTAGTTATCTGACACCATTTAACTAACTGGGTATAAGTTCTTTTAAACCCATTTAGGTCTCATACACCAGTTAGGTCTCTTATACCATTTAGGTCACTTATACCCAGTTAGGTCACTTATACCAGTTAGGTCACTTTTGCTAGTTAAATCTCTTGTACCAGCTTTTCACATTCATTTCTCTGAACGTTCTTTCGCACGCGGTGGATACCTACTTAGACAGCTCAATATTAAACCTCCTGTTGGAATGTTCTGATTTTATTTTCTGTTGTACAGTAGTAGCGGAACCTCCGCGGCCGTCTCCGGGCGTCTGCATGCGCTCGAGACTGCCAGCACCTAGACGGGCGCTCAGGTAGTCTAATTAGTTACAGTTATAATAATTTACATCTATCTCAGATTACAGTGATCCATAGATTAGTAGACACATATTATAATACAATTGAAATACAAACACACACACACACACACAAAAGAGACAAACAGATTGCTTGTACTGTACATTTGCGAATCTGACCACACACAAGTACTCCTGCAGAAATAATTTATTAACTATAACATATAATTAAAATTGGAGTCTGTTTGTAATATTGGAATAATTTTTTTTTTATGTATATGAATATATACAGTACATATGCCAAATATAGTTTTAAAAATTTTTGTCTGTCTGTCTGTTTGTTCCTTGTAATCGGCCTAACCGTACAGAGTGGCCTTAGTCGTCCACGCGGGTCCAGTGCAGATAACCTGGCCTACTTCACGCACAACCTTAGAATCTCTTCGTAGGCTTGCGCAGGTTTCCTCACGATGTTTTCCTTCGCCGTAAGAGTGCCGGATAAACGTACATATAAGGTGTTTATGGGCCGGTTTTCTTCAACCTATGACAGTCCACTGCTGGACGTAGGTCTACCCCATTTTGCGCCAGACATCCCGGTCCTCCGCTTTCCCCATCCAGTCTCCGCCGGCGACCTTACTAAGACGCGGTCTCCACTCCAGAACTTGTCTGCTCCAACCACCATAGGTTCTGCGACATACGTGACCAGCCCACTGCCACTTCAACTTGCTGATCCGGCGGGCTATATCGGAAACATTAGTAGTTTTAAATGGCTGGTTGATTAAAATAAATTAAATTTTTGATTATTGCAGGCCTCCGTCAGTGTATTCGGTGGCGCCGGCTGCGGACGGAGATCAATACTGACCCGTGCTATGCTGTGCCCGCCTATGGGCACGCGGCCCCAATACAAATAACCCACTAACTTGACTGATCAGAGTAACATTGTATCTTTTATTATCCATTTACCCTATTTATTATTACTATTTAGCTCGCTTTTTTACTTAACTTTAAAATCTAGTGAAATTTTTCTATATTACCATAGTAAAAAATTTGCTAAATGGTAATACAAATGTACCGTTTAGCTCGCATTTTGAACTTCATTCGTAGTTTTATGTGACATCAATGTTGAGTACATTAAATTATCATTAGATTTCATTTTGGATAAAATTAAAATGTGACCAATTTTTGTGTAAAATGTACGAGTAATTGTGGAATGTGAATTGAATTGTGAAATGAGTAAATCATTGAAGTGATGAAAAGTTTTATCAAGTGAAATTATTATGTACCTAAGTTTGTTGACAATAATTTGAGAATTTTGCAAGCAAATGGTATTAAAAGTTTTGAGTGTTAAATTGTGGTAAAAAATATGAACGTAAAATCAATGACATGCTTATTTATGTGTTTATATTCTTGTTTTATTACAGTTTTGTATTTGGTCTCGGCATACAAAATTTTTCCTGTGAAAGTTTTGCTCATGTCCTTTTGGGGAGGTGTGAAATTCCCTTTTCGTTTCTCTGAAAAGTCCAATTTCGACCTCGGCGTCATTGTTTGATTGAACGTAAGCTCTCTTGTTTGTTCTCGTTGAAGCTCAAAATTACAAAATTTCTGCCTAAATCATGATTTGGTACAAATACATACAAATAAGATATTATTCCTATATTATTATTAACAAATGTAGTATTTTAGTATATAATTATTGAGACGTTAACTGTGGGCTTAGTAATTTATTCAGTGTAAGATTTTTGCATTTTGTTGAAATATTGTAATCCTTTAGTGAATTGTAATTTAATTCAACTACTGCTTTGTATAAACTTTTTTACTGTAATATAACAAAACATTGATATATACGCACAGCACTGACATCCATTATATAATTGAAGACTTTCACAGCTATTTTTAGTTTTATAACCACCTTTATCACATACCAATACGACGGTAAGCGCACAACATGTACAATTTAACATAACTCTTGTAANACAAAACACAATCAATATAAAGAAAAGAGTTTGAATGGCAATAAGAGTCATTTGAGTCTTAAAGTGTGAAAATCGTGTGACTATTACAATTATTAATGTTAAACGAAAATTCGCCACATCAGTTAAAGACACAAATACAAAAGCCTTAAAATGAATCTTCACTTCCTTGATTGCTGAAGTTTGACATAAAATAAAAGATAATGTTATTTTGAATGTATTCTAACATATATGTCATATAAATGTCACTATAAATAGTTAGTTATATGGGTGACTTATCTACCTCATTGCCTATAGTGTGGTTTAAGCCACGTTTTTATTTGCGCTTTGCTGCTTGGCATACTGCTTAAGGCGGCTGACAATTACTGATTTAAAATGGGGAATAACGCATCTAACAAGTAAGTAACGTTGAATATGAACTTATATAAGGTTTTACGGAACCTGTAGGGTTACCTTAAAAGGCATTGAAGTAAATAAACATAAATTGGTCAAGGCAGGCTGACACATTTGAATGGGTATTGGTGTTACAAGAACTTATTCAACTAAGTTTATTATGGCTATAGGCAAAGTTATGTGGGGGCGAGTAGAGACATTTAGGATAAATATTATTACCTATTATACTATGTAGTATGCTTTAGAGCAGTATTTTCTGAGATGCAGTCTCCACTCCAGAACAAGTTTGGCCATCGGTTTGATTACATACATGACCAGTTCACTGCCATTTTTGCTTGCTGATCCGGCGAGCTATGTCGGCAGCTTATAATTCTCTCACGAGCAACATCATTTCTGATTTTATCTCAGAGAAAACTATGTATAGCTATATCTTATTTAGGGTAAACTTGGTAATTAAGCAAATTTTATCAGTAGCGTTATTATTAAACACTGCAAACCAGCGCCTTGACAAAACTGTTTTGGCATTAACTGCGTGGCCACCATTATGATAGCATTAAATAAGTTTATTAATTATTTTAAGGACTTATGTACCTTGAAACTTTAATTTGCACCAATTTTTTGTTTTTCTTTATCATGTATTTTATGTTAAATTCAGCAGGCAATCCAGTGATAGGGCGTGGCACGGGCGTTAGGCCGATGGTCCGTCGCGGTGTGTACGCGTCCAACCCCGCCCTCAGTCCGACCGCGCCTGCGCCGCCGATACGCCGCGACTCGTATACATTAGCCAACGACCAACAGGTAATAAATTATAGTTGTTATTATTCTGTGTTTCTTCTAGGAGTCAAGAGTGCAAATACTCTCTTCCCGGAAGCCACAGCTATGCGCTATCCAACGCTACTTCTTTAGTCCCCTTATAGTGTACGCAGATGGAGACAAGGGGGACGAAAGTGGACTGTGAGGTTTCACCTCAATTCAGAGATTGAGCTGAAAGGCTTTGCCTACCTATGAAATGAAGTGAAATAAAGAATAATATAAATAAAATACAAAACCACCATAAATATTTCAGAGAGAAGAGGAGAAACCAGTAGTGAAAGCGCCACCGGCTCTCGTGCGGCAGGGAACTGAAACTCTTCGCAGAGAAAGGCCCCAAAGTCAGCTGGTGGCACCCAGAGATGTAAGTATCGTCTAATGCTCGGGGTGTTTGGATGGTTTTTGTTTAATATTATTTTTCCATTCGCACTCAATACATTGAAATAATTCTCACATATTTAATATGTTAACATTCTTTGACATATCTACGCAAAATGATATGATTGTTTACAAACTCAATGTAATGCACTTCATGTGTAAAACAAGATGTTTTATGAACGAGGACACTTGCAGCAGAGGGAAAACGTATATCAAATATATTTGAAAGATTATTGGCGTGGCATCTGTTTTACCTCGATGAACGTCGAATCTCATTATTTTTTTGTCATACTCTTTCTTACTGACTAGTATAAATCCAAAAAGTTCGTAACTCATCCGTTGGTCGTTGTATCATTTATATTTTATAACGTTTTACACTCGCGCATTTTGCGTAAATATGTTAAAAAAATACTTGTAATGATTTTGATTTGCAACCATTAGCTATTTATGTGGTGTGCTAATAATGTCCAATAATTTTTTGGATGTTGGTGGTGGTTGTTTTTTTGTTTAATTTGATAAATTTTAGGTCCCTTTTGACGAAATCAAAATTCCTGATATGCTAGCCTACTAAATTGTTATTTATTTATTCGTTTCGGATTTATTAAAACTAACATTTATCTTACATGTAAACGTGCGAATATTTTTTCTGATAAAATAAAAATTTTAAGATAAAAGTAAACCGAATTGTCAAAAGGAACTTAAAAATATCATTTTTGTATGCATTTATGTTTACTGTATATACGCACTAAATTCATTATTTGTTGTGATAACATCTATCGTAAGCGCAACTTATAATTGGTGACAAATGAGCACATTTTGTCAAAACATATTTTTTTATAATATGCCATCAAATAACCAATAAATCAGATTACCATATTACACTATGAAGTTAATTTTTTATTTAATCTAAAATTTACATTATCAATAGACACTGCTTTAATTTTTTTTAACACACACTACTGAATTTGCAAGACATTTGCAAGTCAATCAGTTTTGTTTTATAATAAATAAATAAATAACTATGCATACACCATTTTACAGACGAACTAATAAAAATAAAAAAATGTAAAGATAATTAGTTTGTTAGAAAGACGAATCTCAAAGATATTTATATATTCGTTTGGCTCAGCAATATAAAACACACAAATAATCAACGAACGATGGTATCCATATCATTCCATGCTACGATGGGTTGAAGCGGTAAACAATAATACATTATTCACACATTTCATCCTAATAATGTATTATAATAATGTTCACTATCAAATTACAGTATATTTTCCATATGAATAAATGATTAAGTCATGCCGTTATTATAAACTACCATGGCTTGCATAAACAAAATTACCATATAAAATAAATAAAATATAAAAACATTATCTATGTACGTAACAAAATTAATAAATACGACAGCCAGAAATCAAATAACATTCTGCCTTTCAAGTAACATTCTACCCAAATTTCTTCAATGTCCAAAATGACATCAAATAAGTTGCGCTCGCGTGCGTCCGTGCTAATATGAATTGCGTAGCTACGGGCGACGGCGGGCAACGGGCCGGGCCTCGCCGTGCGGAATCATCATATACCCGTGAGTGTTGGACTGTTATGTTATAATGCACATTTTTTTTGACATGACGCACTTCCATAGATAATATAAATAGAGGTAGCTTGGGCGTAGCGCCATCTAGCTTGGAACTGCACAAGTCAAATTAAGGGACAAAATAAAGTATAAAATACTTGAGTCCAAGATCAAGTAATTTTATTTACAAAATTAAAGTGTACCCAGTTTCTAACAATGTAAAGATAATTGATTCAAAAATCGAAAACGTATTTCTAATTTTATCAAATGCCATCTTAAAATCGTTCACTACATATGCACATAAAGGACGACAGTAATACCGGTCCTTTGTGTGTTTTGAGACAACGCATTCCTCTAGACAGTAAATACAAATCCTCGAGCTTACTCATAGCGCCATCTAGCTTAAAACTAGGCGATTTATTGAATTACAACAATATCATAATTTGTAACAAATTTCTAATTAACCAGTGTATTATTGTGACAATATCAACTCACAAACCTGCATCATCATCGTCATTGCTTCCTACACACACTCAATAAATGCCTTATGGGCTGAAACCAATTCCTAATAGTCAAAATCATGGGCTAAATCTGGTAAAATTTCACAAATAATATATTGTGCTCATTATCGGTATTTACATTATAAGATCGGTATTGGAAACATTGTTTTTATTAATAAGACGCTTTAAAAACCTATGCACGATAAAACTTAAAATTCCAATTGACGTGAACAAAATCTGATTTATCATAATCAACCTATAGCTTCCCACAGGCCTTTCTAGTGAGATACATATTATTAGGAGACAATCCAACTACCACATCCTATAGTATTAATTACCAAAGACCAAAAATAATGAATATATCACGCTGTTCCAGCCTCCAACGACGCGACCTTACTCGATAGCGGGTGCATCGCAATTGCGAATTTCCAGGCCGACCTCAGTTCCCGTACAAAAACCACCACCAGGTAACATTTCCTTGGAATTACACTATCTTGAAGTAAGCTGTTGAGTCATATTTTACTAAAAGTAGTAGGTAGTAGGCTACCTTCTACCTCAGGTAGCAAAAGAACTGAACAGTTATTTTCTTTGCCAATTTGATATAACAATGTCGCTCATAATGACTCAATAATTCGTATATGTCGTATGTACAACTATGTAGTAAAGCAATTGGACATATTCCAGTTTTCTTCTCAGTGCTATGCTTTATTATGATAGAACTGTTAATTTACGTTTAAACCTTTTTAAAAGAAACAAATTATCATTTGTTCAAAACATTAACCTTTAACATTAACCTTTTAGTTACTAAGGCCCATATGGTAGAAAGAGACTCAAGCATCGATCTTTACTTAAATATAGTTAGAAAGGGATGCCGCTATTAATCGTTTATAGGTATCTTATACCCATTTAGTTATCTGACACCCATTTAACTAACTGGGTATAAGTTCTTTTAAACCCATTTAGGTCTCATACACCCATGTAGGTCTCTTATACCCATTAGGTCACTTATGTATAGTGGTATATACTGTATTTAGGTCACTTATACCTAGTTAAATCTCTTGTACCAGCTTTCACATTCATTCTGAACATTCTTTCGGCGGTGGATACCTACCTTAATGTCGATCCTCCAATTGAAATGTTCTAATTTTATTTTCTGTTGTACAGTAGTAGCGGAACCTCCGCGGCCGTCTACCGGCGCGTCTGCATTGCCGCGACCCTCGAGACTGCCAGCACCTAGACGGGCGCTCAGGTAAGTCTATTAAGTTACAATAATTTACATCTATCTCAGATTACAGGTGATCCATAGATTAGTAGACACATAATTATAATACAATTGTAAATACAAACACACACACACACAAAATAGGAGACAAACAGATTGCTTGTACTGTACATTTGCGAATCTGACCACACACTCAAGTACTCCTGCAAGAAATAATAATCTATTAACTATTACATATAATTAAAATTGGAGTGTCTGTTTGTAATATTGGAATAACAATTTTTTCTTCATGTATATGAATATATATAATAATATATATAAGAGCGTCGGTGGCTCAGTAGTGTGGACTGTCGCCTTCCTACCGGGAGGGCTGAGGTTCAAATCCCGACACGTACCAATGTATTTTCGAATTTTCGAAAAATATATGTACGTTATCCGACGCTCTTACGGTGAAGGAAAACATCGTGAGGAAACCTTCATGCACGCCTGCGAAGAGATTCGAAGGTTGTGTGTGAAGTCGTCCAATCCGCACTGGGCCGCGTGGACGACTAAGGCCTAATCACCCATACGGGTAGGCTCGTGCCCCTCGGTGGGGACGTTTAATGAGCTGATGATGATGATGATGATATGAATATATAAACAGTACATATGCCAAAATATAGTTTTAAAATTTTTGTCTGTCTGTCTGTTGTTCCTTGTAACAGCCTAACCGTACAGATGGCCTTAGTCTCCATGCGGGTCGTGCAGATAACCTGGCCTACTTCACGCACAACCTTAGAACTCTTCGTAGGCTTGCGCAGGTTTCCTCACGATGTTTTCCTTCGCCGTAAGAGTGCCGGATAAACGTACATATAAGGTGTTTATGGGCCGGTTTTCTTCAACCTATGACAGTCCACTGCTGGACGTAGGTCTACCCCATTTTGCCCAGATATCCGGTCTCCGCTTTCCCCATCCAGTCTCCGCCGGCGACCTTACTAAGACGCGGTCGCCACTCCAGAACTTGTCTGCTCCAACCGCCATAGGTTCTGCGACATACGTGACCAGCCCACTGCCACTTCAACTTACTGATCCGGCGGGCTATATCGGAAACATTATTCTCTTACGGATTAAATGGGCTGGTTGATTAAAATAAATTAAATTTTTGATTATTGCAGGCCTCCGTCAGTGTATTCGGTGGCGCCGGCTGCGGACGGAGATCAATACTGACCCGTGCTATGCGTGCCCGCCTATGGCACGCGGCCCAATACAAATAACCCACTAACTTGACTGATCAGAGTAACATGTATCTTTTATTATCCATTTACCCTATTTATTATTACTATTTAGCTCGCTTTTTACTTAACTTTAAAATCTAGTGAAATTTTTCAATATTACCATAGTAAAAATTTGCTAAATGGTAATACAAGTACCGTTTAGCTCGCATTTTGAACTTCATTCGTAGTTTATGTGACATCAATGTTAAGTACATTAAAATAATCATTAGATTTCATTTGGATAAAATTAAAATGTGACCAATTTTTGTGTAAAATGTACGAGTAATTGTGGAATGTGAATTGAATTGTGAAATGAGTAAATCATTGAAGTGATGAAAAGTTTTATCAAGTGAAATTATTATGTACCTAAGTTTGTTGACAATAATTTGAGAATTTTGCAAGCAAGTGGTATTAAAGTTTTGAGTGTTAAATTGTGGTAAAAAATATGAACGTAAAATCAATGACATGCTTATTTATGTGTTTTATTCATACAGTTTGGTCTCGGCATACAAAATTTTCCTCCTGTGAAAGTTTTGCTCATGTCCTTTTGGGGAGGTGTGAAATTCCTTTCGTTTCTCTGAAAAGTCCAATTTCGACTCGGCGTCATTGTTTGATTGAACGTAAGCTCTCTTGTTTGTTTCTCGTTGAAGCTCAAAATTACAAAATTTCTGCCTAAATCATGATTTGGTACATACATACAAATAAATATTCCTATATTATTATTAACAAATGTAGTATTTTAGTATATAATTATTGAGACGTTAACTGTGGCTTAGTAATTTATTCAGTGTAAGATTTTTTGCATTTTGTTGAAATATTGTAATCCTTTAGTGAATTGTAATTTAATTCAACTACTGCTTTGTATAAACTTTTTTACTGTAATATAACAAAACATTGATATATACGCACAGCACTGACATCCATTATATATTGAAGACTTTCACAGCTATTGTTTAGTTTTATAACCACCTTTATCACATAGCAATACGACGGTAAGCGCACAACATGTACAATTAAACATAACTCTTGTATATTTGTAAATTATTTGTGATGCTACATGTGGATTTATAATAATGTTTATATCTTTGTATTACAAATATTTATTTCTATTTATATAAGTAACATATCGAAGGAATTAAAGTCAGCTTTATTAAATTGCTATGGTGTATAAATTATTAGCTAGAGCTTTTTAAATGTCGAAGCCATTTAACTGCACTGTTTTATGTCTACTATATGCGTTGAGACAAAATTACCCTATTACCATCGTGTACCGGCCAAAATTAATATTTTAGCAAAATCTAAAAGCAATAAATATGTTACCTAGCACACGTTCGTTTTGCAACAAACTATATTTGTAAACTGAATATTGTGTACAGGGACTGATATATATTGTACTTAAAATATGATGTTTTGCTACTGTATCGTCCCGCAGCGTTGTGAGAGATTGGTGCGTGCTACGCGTATTTGGACACGTCGTGCCTTATTTAGGTAGTGTAAGGAATTTTGTTTTCATTTCTAATAAAAATTATGCATTATTTTTCTTTTATTTTCTAGTAAAATATAAAGATGTGCCCAATTTATGGCGTTTCACTGCAGATCACTGACGTCACAAACAGCATGAGTTTTGTTATTGCCATTGAATGACGAAATGCTTGGTACCTTATGATAAAGGACATTCTTCCCATGACAGACGCAGTCACGCAGACCATATCCTTCACATAGGTATCCACTCATAAAGTAACTTAAGTATAAGATCTCTCCATGGGATTCATATCCAACTATCCCCGGATCATGCAGCGATCTAAACCAAACCTGTGCTCCTGAGACCACGGAGGCCGTTGCGTTAAGCCTAGTAAAATAATAGAAAAAAAGGTTTTAATTAAATTACGCTTGAATGTGGTCTAAGTAATTTCCCATTTATCTAGATAATAACAATTGAAAATATCCTCAGCCACTCACATTTTTAGCATTTAGCCTGTAATGTGGGTTTTAAACATCTGATAATTATACTTTGGTAGGTACATACTTTTTGTGTAAAAACATACATATAAACATAGAAACACCTACCTATTACAAAAGACATAGTCGGAGAGCCGGCCGTATAAAAGTCCTATGGATCAGAATAGAATATTTTTAAATATAGTCTGAGAAACCACAGATAAAGGTGACACCCCGAAAGACGTACTTTTAATTGTGGTGGACTCACGTTCGTGAATGGAGCTTGTCGACCTTTGAAAACTCAATTCTACTCGTCGAATATTTAATTTTTCCGTTTATATTTTACATGTATCTTAATAGTTATAATAACAATGTCTGGAATTATAACCGGCGATGAGGTCATAATTTTGCATGCGGGCAAATTATCATCCTGGCATTTTCAGTAGTGTCGACCTTAGTTCTATGGTTTCTGAGACTATATGCTAAAATTGTTCATGTATCTGAGCCTCTCGACTAACATATTCATGCACACAAAATATTATGCTCAGGAGATGAAACTGAAACCCTTGGTGTAGTAAGCCGACGTTTCACATCCGACATACACCAAACAAAACAATGGGTCTGAATACAAGTAATAATTAAAAGACATTTTAAGTATCACTTACACTTAATGAAAAATTCTATTTATATAAAAGTAAAAACACTTGCCAACATCACGGGAGAGGGTAAGAACTGTATAGTGATACTGGTATGAATCATCCTCAATATGAACCTCTCCACAGTTATGGCCTGAAAATGTAGCCTCAGTTTTTAAATAAGAAATAATGCAATGACAGGGTCAATATGAGGAACTTATATTAGTATTAGGACCAACATGAGCATTAGCTTATATGAATGTAGTCGGAATGCTATGCGTGCCTCCTATGGTATGGGCTGTTCTTTTTGCTTTTAATTAGTAAGGTGGCTTTTTGCGAATTACTTCCCAGAAATCAACAGTTTGGTACTATCTAAACCAATCGATCGCACCGCAAAAACGGAGCATCCCTAACACCACCCTAAATACATTGTTAAACTGGATCAACTCTAAGAGTTCTTAGAGCTGTTTTAGTAAAAGATCCACAGGTTTCCTGTTTACATATTCTGACAATTAGATTTAAATAGCGTGGCTGAAACATCTTTCGTACACCTTTAAAGCCTGCGACTTAACATATTCTCTCTAATAGCCAGGGTGTGCAGCCTCTTAATGCCGACATCACCTTTAAAGTCGGTAGTGCTAATAAGTCCGAGATTAGAAGTAAGTAGAATCCTCCGAGGGCTGAGATAATTCAAACAATTGACTTTATTATGTAATCTTCATGCCATTGAGGGTTTCACTTGTATTATAATGGGACCATTACCAGCGGCATGAAAGACAATGTACTCTATAAAGATTATATAGAGATATTAGCATTCTGAAGTATCAAGACACTAAATATAATCAATAGTTTCAGCTTTGCTCAAGATACCTACTTTTCTCATTATAATATTATTGTTAAGTGCCTAAAAATCATAGGTCTCAATAACCATTTACTCAAAGGTTTATTTAATTTAAAAATTTAAAACTGCATTGACATTTGGCTCATGTGTTGCCATGAAACTTTTTAATAATGGACACTTGATAGCTAAATAATGTTTATTGAATATTTCTGTGAATTTGTGTATCCACAAAGAATGGTTTTTTTATATAAAAAATCATGTTTATTGGAAAAAAAATTTTGTTATATCCAATATACATTAAAAAAGATTAACAACGATGCAGCGACACAGCGCTCAACTGTCATCGTAGATGTACAAGTGTGTGTGTGAAACGAAATCGCACGTTACGTGAGTGTGCGACGTCGCGAGTGCTGTCTACGAATGGATTTTGCTTTGTACATTTTTATTTTTATAATAAACTGATGTAGATAATGTGTTTAGTAATGTAAATACCTCAAGTGATAACAATTGATATATCGAACGCTATGACCCACAAAAAGTACAGTGTTTTCGTCTTCTATGTGAACCCGTGCAATAGCTCCGTCACTTGGGTTGTTTGTCAATGACGTCTGCGTTTAGCGCAGCAAAAAGTGGATTTTTAGTTTGATTGTGACAAATAGTGTAAACATAAATAATATCATTAGTGCTAATTGACGTGTGTTATAAAATGGATGAGTGTTTTCTTTATTGGAAACTTCTTACACCGACTGGGGCCATCAGAGGTGGCTCATGAAGAAAGGGTTAGTTTACCTGTTTATGTTTACCTCGTATATTTTACATAGCTACATGTTTTGTGTAGTACCTATTTTTATCCAATTACAGCTGCGATGCTAAAGATATTCTCATCATTCTATAGGTGTATAGGTTAGAGCTGCCATAGAACTGTTTATTGAGTCATAAGATTAAAATATTAGCGATCAGATTGAGTAATAGAATTGTAGAACTATGTGGCCTTATTCTCTTGAACCGGATATAAAGGACACATTAGGATTGAGATGTGTTATTTTTTTTGTTACTTTCTCTTATCCATGGAGTGAAGGGAGAGAAAAGGATGCACTTGGAATGTGAAGGTGGGTGCGACAGAGACGGCGCTCTAAGAGGCGATTGCTGTGGCCGTGTTTTTGGTGTCCACATATGACAACTGCCTTACTTTCCTCCAATAGTATTAGAAAAATGATTTTCTAGTTTAAACTTATGTATGTACCCCCTGAAACTGTAGTTTTTTAATCTTTAAACAACAAAAATAGAAAGTTTAAAGGCCCATTTATTTTATTTTCTTTAAATCTCTTAATTATTATGTCAATCACAATATTCTTAACAACTTTTGTAGGCACATTACTTTAAACAAAATAAGAGAATAATTACAAAATTAACTAAATGGTTTTTAATACAAAAAATAACTTTTTAATATTACAGTCATTCTATATTATATTGTTGTTTATATGTGTATTCCATAATATTAAAAGTTAAAGTAACACATATGATGATTTAGTCCATTAGATAAGTTAGTTTAATGGTTAGTTACTAACTTATTGCAATATTCATATAATTAACATTTTTAAAAATCTTTTTTATGGAAAAATTTAATGGTTGTAAGCAAAACTTTTACTCTTAATTTGCATTATTCAACCCCTATCTCCACCACTTTGCTTTACACTAGGAGTGCTTTGCTGTGCTTTAGGTTAAAGTTTGTTAGTGATATAGTTTGAAATCATCATTTGTAATCTTAACAAAAACCTAAACAACTTTACTGTGATCCCAGTCTAAGGAAATTTTCCTGGGATTTCAGGATTCAATATAAGTAATGAATCTCGAGGTCTTTCGTTCAAAATACCTCACTGTCTCAAGACAAAGCCTTTGATCAGTGTGTTACTAGTTATGAGATAT
The DNA here is from genome assembly GCA_019425675.1 of Leucinodes orbonalis. Lineage (NCBI taxonomy): Eukaryota > Metazoa > Arthropoda > Insecta > Lepidoptera > Crambidae > Leucinodes > Leucinodes orbonalis. The sequence continues at coordinate 177,063 of PQWD01005992.1, read as the reverse complement.
GGAAGCAAACATGGTTCTTTAGTAAGGGCCTCTTAGATATGCTCAAGGTTGCTCAGCATGTTATGGAGAGGGCTATGTTAGGTGATTCCCTATGCGATAAGATCCGGAACATGGATATCTGTAGGAGAACCTTGGTGACCGACAAAGCCCACAGGATAAGCAAATTGAAGTGCACATAGTTCATAAAACCCATGTTCAATGTGGTGGAAAGGTTCTCAAGGCGTCCGCCTAGTGGTAATTGAAGCATAGGTCCAATTAGATGGACTGGAGACCTGGTGGAGGTGGCGGGTAGCAGATGGATGTCAGTTGCAAAGGATCGATCAGCGTGGAAAACGTGAGGGGAGGCTTTCGTCCACCAGTGGACATTTAAGGGTGTAATTATGATGATGAATGAATCTCGGAATTTGGGAAGAACTTGGTATTTTAGGATCGACTTCACCAAAAGTGTGAAAGTCATGTAGAAAGGCAGTATTTATATCCTTTCAATGATAGGGATTCAGAAACAATAGAAAATATAGTCATTAAATTTGTAAGACTTGAGACGAAAAACCCATTTGAAGGTTGCAAATGTGAATTTACTCAATAGCCGAGTCACCGATAAAAGTCTGGAAGTGTGCATTGATTTAACAGTGCCACTTTAGTCCAGTGCATAATGAAGCTGAAACTGGCAGAAAAAATCTAACAGACAAAACTATAATGCTCAGGTATGAAAAAAGGACTTTGTCCCAAAAGGCAAATTGTTTAGATATTTTTGAGCATTCTATTGAAAACAGCTATAACATGTTCATTGTCCCTAGCCATTTCATTTTTTCTGCCAGTTACAGCCTCATCTCATTTATTGTTTTATCGGATGCATTAGATATTAGTAAGGTTGGCTTGGCACTTATAGTTAATTAAAGAATACACAAAAAAAATATATTATTGTTGTTTGATAATAATTTTTGAACAGCTTACATTTTATCTCCATATATAAATAGATACTATCCTATGTAATAAGATAAAAATAATTAATTTCATACACCAATTTAGTGAAGATTATGTAATGGTTCACTTTTTTTTATAACATGTGTATGAGGACTTGAAAACCTGATTTCGGTGAGCAAGTCACCTTGACCTCATCAGTAAGTCAGTATGTCAAGGGCCAAGCATTTCCTTATAAGGTGCACATTTTGTTGGATGCAGAGCTTTAAGTATGCAAATGCAACAATAATAAAAGAACAATTTGATGAAAGTACAGACATTTTAAAGTTAAAATTTATTAACAATGACATTCATAAATGATGTTTTTAAACCTTTTATGTGATAGATATTTCAAGATGTTGTTTTTAACTTTTATATGATGATTGTTTTTATTTAAGTTTCATCATCCAATGCAATTACTGAAGTCTGTCAAGTATAAATTACAAGTTATAATATGGGTCCTTGTGAACTATAAGATCATTAATCAAAAATGAATATTCAATCAAAAACCCTTAAGAAAATAATCTTCCATTAATCGAAAAGTTCCAGTGCAACCTAGGACCATTTAAACTAAAAAATAATAAATGTTTTATAACCTTTTTCTATATACAATTTTCTAGTTCTTTTTTACTTAAGCTCAAAAAAATACTCTATAAATGCTAGGGCTAGGTAGTATTTATTATATGTCTTTAAGTGTGTTTTCGTTAAACATACTAGTTGTGAGCAGTTTTAGTTGCAACTATAACTTTATATTCCACTCCTGTATGAAATCCAAATGAGGGACATTTCATGTGTTGAGTCCATTTTTGTCAAGTGTGAATTGGATCTGTTAGATACCTAAAAATCTAACAATAATTCATCATCATCAGCTCATCGAACGTCCCCATCGAGAGGCACGAGTCTACCCATAAGGGTGTTTAGGCCTTAGTCGTCCAAGCGGGCCCAGTGCGGATTGGCCGACTTCACGCACAACCCTTGAATCTCTTCGCAGGCGTGCGCAGGTTTCCTCACGATGTTTTCCTTCACTGTACTAGCATCGGATAACGTACATATAATTTCGAAAATTCGAAAACACATTGGTACGTTTCGGGATTTGAACCTCAGCCCTCCTGGCAGGATGGCAACAGTCCACACCATTCAATCAAATATTCAGTAAACATTATTAAAATAAACATTTTATTAATAATGTTTACTTAATATTTCTAATTATGTATTTATTATGTTTAGTTTAATTTTAAGGTGTTGAATGTTTCTTTTTCATGTATATGATATGGATTATGTAGTCTGAAATAAACAATTTGTCATCTTTCGTGTATCTTACTATACATGGATGGTGTCATTTACCACCCTGTGAGCCCTCTCTCATCTCTCATGCTCGTTTGTTCCCTATTGCATTAAGAAACATCGCAATGTAGGCTTTATGAATATCTAATGAAACCATTGTAGTGACTGAATGCTATAATGCGCCAAGTAATTTTATTTCTTCTTAGCCGTCAATTTACATTATTAATTGAATAAAATAACTTCGTGGACATGCCGCCTCATTTAACTTTTCGTTTTAATTATTTGCTTGATTGGCTAAGATTAGTATCAATGAGATATGAGTACTCATTTTTGTTATAATATTAAAATATGTTCTATAAATTCAGCGCAACACGCTGTGACGATAAATACTAGAAGTTAATGTTACAAATTTGAGATTTTAGCGTAGTGAAACAATCTTCATGGTTTAGTAGTCTGACATTGAGTTTATTTGATCCAGTTGCGTGGAACACACGGAAAGTACGATAAATGCATTTACTCCGTCATTTCATCAACAACGAATGATGATTCTGTACTTCACGTGAACCCCTGGCCATACTTGCATTATGAGAAATAACGAGACATTTTGGAAAGTTTTATTTACACTATCGAGGACAAGTGTTATCAAATTATGATAAGAACTGTATCCTTGTAATATAAATTGAACGGAATGAGCATCTAGTTTCCAAATGAGCCTTTTTCAAGGCCCTGAAGAACATGAGACTGAAACTGGCAGAAAATTGTAGCAGAAAAATTGCGATGGTAAGCCACGAAAAAAAGACTTGGTACCAAACAAGTCTGTTTGCATTTATAACCTTTGACTGCAATTTGCAAATATTTAAAATATTTTTGAACATATTATATTGAAAACAGGAACCAAGTCCTTTTTCGTCCCTGGCCATCGCACTTTTTGTGAAAATGAAACCATTAACGTTGTTTATTAGTTGGTGGTAATTTCCGATGGTATAGTAAATGTTGTATTTTAAGTGATTTTATTTGAAAATAAACTGATCTTTCGATAACGTTACGCGCTGTACACAATAATGGTGGGCAATTAATTTAATCGCCGCTTGTTGCGCACGCGCCGGTCTTATAACAGGCTTGTTATCGCCGTTTTACGATTGGTCCATTTCGTTCTAAACTCTTAAATGGCTAGGTGATTCGGGTGTTAATCGTATCACACTTTATAGGACGGTTCAACAACCCTTTAATTAGGTGATTAGAAATTCAACAGGGCTCTTATTTCCGCTGTTGCAATAAGATCTTAATGTCTTGTTGAGGCTACTCGTGACATGATTGTTATACTGCTTGTCTTTTGTGACCGTTTAACTGTATTTTAGATATTGGTTGGTTGGATCTTTTCAAGTCTTTTGTTACTTTTGAACCCGTAGAAATTAAAGTTTGCCTCTGTTTATTTATTTGTTAGTAGCTCCTGTTATATCCGGTCGTTGGGTTTTTCATTACTTAAGCCCTATTTATGGAACATTCTAGATCCATCCAGAGTTAGCTATAATGATCGTACAAATATGAACTAATCGTTTTGGCAATACCACGCATGACGTCCCTGTGAGACGCGGAGACGAATGATGAATGATCACAAAGCGATTGCAGATGTATAGTAATAAGTAGTACTAATTGGAAATGCCACTTCATGGTATGTTTGCGGCGAAGCTCATAACGGCAGCAGACACTAGACCACCCAGCTTTGTTTGTTTTTGTTACTTCCCTAACTAGCGACAGTAACAAACACAAATGATCTGCCTCGTCCCGCGCTGGGCGCCCTTTAAGGGGCGACAACGGTGTAATCCATAAATCTTCAGAGCTCAGCGTACGCTGGTCTTTGCTGGTATCGTTTTAAAGAGATCCTTTAGTGGGAACCTCGAGTTTTTTGTAGGCGTGTCGACCTACCTTAGTTACCAAGCCCTCGGTTCGTTAACCTGCACGACAGCGTTTAGTTCCTAGATTACTCACGATTATTAATTCTGCCGTTATAAACCTATAGATCGATAGAATTTTTAGTGTTGAATAAGATAAATAGGTAACTAGTACATGAAAAGACTAGGGTATATTTTACGGTAGCTTCAACTTTTATTAGATGGGGTTGTCAGGTAATAAAAAGGATTCCGATGTGATATTAAATAAATAAATATTCACTGACATGAACATACAGCGCCATCTAGCCCCAAGCTAAACGCTAGCCTGAAATATGAGTTCTAAACGGATAAACATACTTAAATACTTGTTTTTCGTAAATACATGCATTATGTATAAACATAGAAACACCCAGACGAATACAAACAGATATGTTCATGTTTAAAAAGTTTCTACTGCCGGGGATCGAACTCGGAACGCTTGGTGTAGTAGCCGCCGTCTCGACTATTACACCACATGGGTCGACAAATTAGTATCACATGCTAGGTATAACGTCCCACTGCAGGCCATAAGCCTTCCAGTACAGCATATATTACATGCTATACTTTACTCATATTGGTCGTACAGTACCACGAAATCCGCAAATGATTGCAATAAATAGCTAACACAGTGTGAACTCGGCAATTGTGCTGGCAAACCGCCCACGACACAAGTCCGTTAATGTCTAAATCGTTTAACTAAATCTTGAGGTGCCTCCTGTATCCTTGCCCGGTTAAAAGGATCAATTTTATTGTGGGATTAAGTTATGGTTTTTTTAAAGAAGTAGTTCGTACAATTTCCACAGACCAGATAAACTGTCAACTTCAACGTCAATAAGTTGGCGGTTTATCTGACTTTGACACACCCGGAAAAACGGACATAAGTGCATTTGTGGTTCTGGACGTAGATAACTTTTTAAGTTTATTTGATATTAGGGGCTTTAACGTATGTTTGACAAAGATTGAAACGGTTATACGAACGTGTTCTCTAGTAAGTAATTTATAAAACTAAACTAGCCGTATTTATTTATCCTTGTATTGTTTTTTTGCGGTAATTTTTGAAATATATCATTATTCTGAACAAATAAATAAGTTCTCATCATCATTCTTCATCATTCGATAGGGCAGGGCTGGTGACCCTCAACTGCCTGTAACCTATGGGCTATATCGCAAAAGGTGATATCTGGCAAAAAAGTTGGATATCTTTGTCCAGTCGTGAACTGCGATTGGTTGAAAAGAGTTCTTTAAATAATAATACGCTCTAATAAAATTATATCTATTTAATACTATGTGTTAAGTCTGACAAAAAGTGTGATGTTTTACTTGATAATCCCCAACAAAGTTGTGGATGTACCGATTTATCCTTGTTCGCGTATGTTGCGCATGTATAGAACGCGGCAGGTAATCCGATTATATGACTCTGTAGTCGGTAGTCATTATTTTCTTTTGTACTTCATGAAACGAAAACTAATCAACTTTATCCCATACTAACAATGTGTGTGAACTGATATGATTACGTGATGTTGGGTCAAATTGAAGTTTTTTCTTTATAATTAAGAAATACCGCCCGATGGACCGACGAATTGTGCAAGGTCACTGGTGGAGGCGGGATGAGGAAAGCGGAGGACCGGGATATCTGGCGCAAAATGGGGAAGACTTACGTCCAGCAGTGGACTGCGATAGGTTGAAGAGAGAGAAAGAAATGTGAAAACGTTTAGGCGGCCATTTGTCCATCAATTTGCGGATAATCATTATTGGGCTAATATTGTAAAAACTAAGTTATTTGATTTCGACAGTTATGAATGTTGGCTGTTGTCAATATTTGTTGTACATAAGGTCCAGACTAATTCAAAATACGCTTTGAACATAGATAAATACAATTCGAATGAAACTCATAGTTTAACAGATCATTTTGTAGGCATTTTATGAACAGGACAATGTTGTAAAAAAATATATATCTTAGCATTTCGCAAGAGCGTTAAATAAAAGAGAAAACGACTGAGATTCTTAAGACTTCAATATTATTAGATTCTGTAGTTTTGCCTGTAAAATATTTAATTACTTAGACTCAATGTGCCTTAATCTGCGTTGCTTTAATGTGATGTTCATTTGTTACAGGAGGTTATTGACATTTGAGTCGACTCAAAGTTACTTGCCTAATAATGTCTCAGAGGATTTGCTTTGGTTTAAATAGTAAATGTTTAGTAAATTAAAATGGCCTTGCAATTAAACGCTTAACAAAATTGGAGAAATAGTCATTTTAAATATGAATGTACAAAATAGCCTCAATCTGAACGTTTTTCAGAATTTTCCCTATTTTAAAAGCCAGCATTTAACGTCACCAACGCAGCACAGGCTTCTCACCACAGTAAGGCTGTGGTGAGGTTGAACTGTAATTCACCAGTCGGACCATATGCGTATTGATGGGAACCTAAGATAGTAGCAGAGGCTTATGGCTACCAAGGCATGCTATGTCTTCTAAATCACGAATGGGCTAAGATATTTTTTAACTAATGGAGTTAACTTTTGCGATAGTCAACCGAATCGTGATAACCGTTACGATAAATATGAGTATACATTTTGAGAGTGGGTGTATTACGCGTAAGAAGGATCCAGATTTACGATTATTCTCAAAACGTTTTATCTATGTTTAATAAAGTGTTAAATATATATACAAGTAAATTAGTATTCCAATTAAGTATGTTCTCTGTATGTAGACTCTCTGATTCCAATTTACACCCAATGCTAGGAAAGTACGAAATGGCGTCAAGGTTTACAGGGAGACGTTATTTGAAGCGTAATTTGAACGGTGCTCGCCCTCTTGTGGGACGTGACGTGCGTACGTTAACACCAAGAAACTGGTACCTTAGGTACCTATGATGCAGTGATGTTACACAAAACACGATTACATTACAAGTCTTGTGAAAATACAATGGAAACACGTAAATGAAATGAGAAAAACGAGATCTTAATAGATAAATTTCTTTATAGCTACTAAAGAAGAAAAAAAACTCACACAAATAACGTTCAGGAATGAACATAGAAAATGTATTACTCTTTCTTTTAACTATGCAAACTGCAAGGACTGTACATTTTGTTTTTAATGGCGAATAGCTGAATTAGGGCAGTTTTAATGAAAAATGACCCCCAAAATACTCTGTTTTCCTTTTCCGATAATTTTTATATTTTTGGAAAAATAGCCAAAGAAACGATCTGCCATTAAATTCTGAATCTCACCATACTAGTCCTGGCTATCTTGCATATTTTCGGAGATATTGCGAAATTGATGCGAACCCTGAAAACGAACGTATAGACATCTTCAATGTCAAAAAGTTAATACACTTAAAAATACTGTGACGGCAAGAAGCGCGTTACAGTCACTAGTATCTGTTCTCTGGCGGTAAGTAACAATATTACGAGTCCGAGTTAATGTTTACGATGCTTTTAAATTCTTGCCGTTGTGTATTCAAGTGTATGAAGTTTTCCTTTTCTCTAACTAGTGTAATTACATTGCCATTGGTTTTTATCTTACCGGTTAGCAACTAAGCAAATTACTGATACTACATACTTTATTAATAGGAAATTATAAATCAATATATAACCTATTTTTGTCAATACTAACAACTAAAAACCTTAAAATTAAATATTATAACTAAAATAAAAAAAAATATTAATAACTAAATCAAATAATTAAAAGAAACCCCCTTTGGTAAAGTTCGAAAACACTGCAGCGTTACCCCTTTATAATAGTATTTTTTTTTTAGACGAGTTCTGGAGTGGACTCCAGAACTCGTGCTTCGACATCGTGACCGGCTCACTGCACTCAACTTTGATACCTCTCGGTAACTAAAGGTTAATACTTAAGATTGCATAGCGAGGTATATCAGAAGTTATTCTACCAAAGATTATGAAAGTTCCAAAATTGTGTATATATAATAATACCAACGACTAATGGCACGTTTTTAAAATGTATATTCGGTTTCGTAATCAATAGCGCCCCCATCCAGTGTAAGATGACCGCCCCTCGCAAGGACGCATAACACAACCCTCTTTCCGATAAGGAATACCATTTAGTTACAAATCTGTCTCGAATATCCTATTTAGTTAGTTAGGGCTTAGGTCTGCAACATCCTTTAGATGAGTGAATCTAGCATAAGCTAACATTGTCTTAAATTAGATTGCTATATGCAGAGATGATTAATTTTATAAAATTTCAAAAAAGCACACTAGATTCTTATCAAGGGAATATGAGTTATATATTATACTAGACGATATATGTAAACATAAATATCGACAAAGGTAAAAATATCTCACTTCTTGAGCAGGTGTACGTTTGCCCAAATACAATTGTGATAGTTTAAGCGAAAATGAAGGGCTTAATGTCTTGTTTGATTCTTTAAAAGAATTAAAGTATTTTTTTACACGAGCTTTAATTGAGATCAGCATACCTTTACCTTACGTCAAAAGCTCGAGATATATCTTCGATAGTTTTGAAAAATATTTCAAAAGTTGCCCGCCAGCCGCTTGAAAACTATAGTTTTCAATGTAAAATATTGTTTGTGGGGTCAGTTATCCCATATGTATGTATTGAAAGCAATAAGCCTTGGCATTATTTAATAAAAAAAATATAATAACAGCCTTCGGTCGTTAAAGAAAAAACTCAAAAATCTTTTCTTTACTTACAGTTTTAAACTACTCTACTTAATTATTTTCTAACATCAATGGTCGCAAATATTAAAGCTTTGGTATTTTTAAGTGCCACCCTAAATAACGCAACTCGCTATTTTCACCTCGAAAATCTTGACAAACCTATTTATATCCCACTGGAACTCATATTGTGTTCTATATTTGGTTCATTGATTTCTTGTTTCCTCGATTTTGTATGTTTGTTGTTTTTGAATGAAGTTCGATGTTATGCTTTCGTTAAGCTTCAGGTTAGTTACCCCCAGAGGTGGATCAAAAGACGATGTTAAGCTCGACTATTTTAAGATATTATAATTCAGTTTGTCATTAAGATTTCATTCTCATAATATTTTATGAAAGCGTATTTAAACTTGGCAAGTTAATTATCATAGTCGTTGAGTACCGGTAATGAAGCGTAGGCCAACCCCCACCAGATGGGCCGATGACCTGGTAACAATATGTGAAAAGTATAGATTCGTGATATGCTCACAAAACAAACGAAAAAATGTTTCGAATGCAGTGACAGCACACATACAAATTTTTCGAATGAGCGTACATTTACCTTAACAAAAGAGTACAAACTGTACTCTCTTCGGCAGTTCGTTTTTGAGGCAGGTAAAGGAAGGTTGCGGATGGATGTCGATTGCTAGGGATTAGTCCTCGAAGAAATCGTTAGGGGAGACCTTCGTTCAGCAGTGGACATATTAGGCTGGAATGATGATAATGATTATGTATAGTGATTGATGTGTATTTGTCAATTTATTAAATAGAAGACCTTATCTACATGATATTGTAAAGAATAAAATAAAAATTTAAAGGTTGATTATACACATACATACACAATGAAATTAAAACTGAATATAATATGCTTAAATTGTGGCTATACTATATTGTGATTGGTGTGTAATTTAAGAATATATTACCATATCCTTGTTCTTTATTTATCCTCTATCAGATTTAAAACAACAACGTAACATCGATTGACTGCAGACCGTTTAACATTAACAATATTTTAATTGACCCTCGTCTAATTGGTGATTACTATAAAAGAGTTCCTGAACGGGAAATGGAGCCGATTAATTACTTTATCTGCATTCTTGAAACTAGTTTTGGGCAATTGATGCATTTGTAATTTATACAAAAAGTTATATTGAATAGCAAGTTATTTGTGCGTGTTTAATTTAATACCTATTCGTATAGTTTGGTTCTACACATTTAAAGTACGACCTTGAAATAAATTATCATGTGTGATATGATGTTGAAAATGCGCTCAAATAAACTTAAAGAATGCACAATTATTTTATCAATAAATCATATTTTTAATATTATTTAAAATATTTAAAGTATACTCATACGAATGCTACTACTAAACTAGGGCACGAAAATTAGGACAAATTTCCAAATGTCTCGCAATGTAATAACTAAGTAAATAGTATTTAATTATTTATGTTTTAACCGTGAAACTGTCTGTTGAACTTGAAAGTAATTGTTTGGTCACTACTCATTCTGTTCACCACTATAATAGAATTACTTTTGTCGCGATACCTTAAATGTATAAAAAGGTATTTTTAAGGTGAGCTCTTAATCACTAAATTAACCACCGGGTGCGCTTATAATGAAATTCAGCCATAGTTCCGCACAGTCCGGACGGGTAGTTAGTTAAAGCGCGGAGTAAGTCGCGATCGCGGGCAACTTAATTAATATCTAACTTAGCGCCGAACAAAGGATCCCCCTGAAAGAACTTCAATTATTTCTGTGTAACACAACAAGCTAGGACACGGAGTAACTTGTCGACGATTAGACGAGTAGATGATAAAAAAACGGTATTTATAAACAGAGGTCTCATGAATTCTGTCCACTGGTCCTTTAGGATTCTTTGTCAAAAGGCGCTCCTTAGTGCAAGCTTCTGTCAAAGAGCGAAAGTTAAAAAGACTATTATCATAAAACATATATTGTAATTCTGCGCAGATTGAGTGGACACTGCCTTTTGTAACACAGTTTAACCTATTGCACGAGCCAGGGTTTCACTAATTTATATGACATTCATCATCATCATCAGCTCATTAAATGTCCCCACCGAGGGGCACGAGCCTATACGTATAGGGTGATTAGGCCTTTGTTGTCCACGCGGCCCAGTGCGGATTGGACGACTTCACACACAACCTTCGAATCTCTTCGCAGGCGTGCATGAAGGTTTCCTCACGATGTTTCCTTCACCGTATATATATATAAGATTATTTTTATTTATTTAAAGTTTCATGTTACTAAGAGCATTGTATACACCCGATGGAAATCACAACCGAAACATCGGAAGTGTCGCCATAGAGTTGCTTACGTTTAAGGTGAAAATACGCTTTTTCTGGAAGGACAAGAACATTCCACATGAGGTTATGATCTCAGTTTATGGCGAGTAGTCCTATAAACTATAACGCAGCAAGTACGAGATCGATCAGCACGTTGGAACCACTTTGCTATAAAATTGTTATCATATCAATGTTTTCTTAACTTAATATACCTAGTTCCTAGATACATATATTTACTATTATTCATATCATGTTTAAAACAAAACAGAATACGAATAACGGTTTTTCGTTACTTATTAAAAAATAAGTTATACGTCTGATAAAATATTGTTAAATTCAATGAAAAGCCACTATCATGTTGGGAAAATTGAGTAACTTATATTAATATACTGGCAAATTACTAACAACATAGTATGTCCATGTTTCTTCATTTACTTTAATAACGTGGGCAACAGCTAATCGAATTCTTTATCATATATTTCGCAAAATTCAATTCCATTAAATAAATACTACCAAGAGTCTTAATTTACTACGGCATGTTTACGACTACAAAGCGTTTGTCTTCATGTAATTATGAATGTGTAATTTGTTCAAATTGAGAACGGCCTCGACTGTGGCGATTTTTGTAGGCGTTCACTACTATGTTACTTTATCTAGCGTGTTGTCGTTCGTTTATCGCTAGCTATTCTATCGGCGAAAGTGAACTAAGTTTTGCGCGTATGACGGGTAAACGAGACGGTGCTATGGTACGGCCGGTTCCAAGTGGGTCAAACAGGCCGGCGCAAGCGCAATGTTATAGTCGCGCGCGACATTATCTCGCCGCTTGCGGATGGACTGCGCGGACGCTATACGAATGTAACAAATAAGTGAAAGTGCATTCCTTTATTCGAATAAAAATTATTCACATACCGTTAGGATCAGAGGTACTTAATGTTGCGGTGAGAAATAGAAGAGCGACAATGATGTTATCCACATAATTATAATTTACACCGGCATCGAAAGTAGCGATTGGTTATTAAGAATGTACGGATAAATCTAGAATACTGAATAGATAGTTAAGTAACCTATTTGAGATATTAAAGTGTGATAATTTGCGCTGTTTATTTTAGTGCGTTGCCCTAATTAACCAAGGTTGATGAGAGCTATTGATAAGCTTCAATGTAGGTACTTGATATTTATTAGTACAATTTATGTCGCTAGGTCGAAAGGTACGTAGTCTAAACATAGAAATCATATTTTATTTTCCGTTGACAGTAAACGTTAATGAACTAAATGTTAGTGAGAACATAATATTTTCGTTGTCGGTTACACGTTGATTTATATCGTTGGGCTAAAACTGAAGTAACAGATAGGGTGCTAAGGTAAACACGGAAGCTCAGCAGACTAGTTCAGCTGTAATATTTTGTGTGTCGGTAAGGAATTTTAGATCATAACCATATAATTTAGTAGATATTATTTGAATCTATTTACACGTGTAGGGTTAACAGAGGTAATATGTCATTTGGATTTTAATGAGATTACGCATTACGTGCAATGAAAGAAAGAAATAAAGAAAAAAGTCTTTATTCAAAAAATCTGTTACAGATACTTTTGAATCTTCAATTGTTATTATTATTATATTTTTAATGACTCTGGACAATGGTCCACTTCAAGGAATAAGTGCGAGAAATGAAGCTGAAACTGACAGAAAAATTCTAGCAGAAAAATCTCGGTGGCCAGTGACGAAGACTTGGTTTCAAAAGGCTTTTTTAGATTTTAATTTTTAACTGCAACATGCGAATTGTTTAGGTTTTTTTAACAAATCTATTTAAAAAATCTCTGCTAGTGCCTCATGTGCCCAATCCCAATAACAGAGAATAACATGAGATTAGCCCAATTTCTTAGCACGATCTAGTAAGTTATCAACAAAATAGTAAGTTATATTAAGGGTTGAAACGCAGGTCAGACAACTTACTAAATTGCGTAGAAATTTAATATGTTAAATGTCATTTTCAGAATTTTCTAAATTTTAATGCAACACGAATGTTTATTAGCTTCTATACTATGCGGTTATTCTGATCGGTACTCGTTTCTTTCAATACCTCAAACTGCGCAATATCTTTGAAGTCGGTTAGATCTCAAGAGAAAGTGAAAGGTCATGCCCCCCTTCATTTGCGTTGCCAATGTATTAACTGCTTATTATATTGGAGGTTTGCCTCAATATTTTTTATAAAGAATTGAATACTCTTTAATTTGTTTGTAGGAGGCATACGATGAGTTTTAAAAGTTGCTTTTTTTACGTGTGGAATTTTAATAACTATTCATATTATTGTCAAATGACCTTTATGGAATCATGGAAAGTATCTAACATATTAAATGCTAACATGGATTCGCAAATAAATGTGTTTGATACTCTGGCTTGACATATTGACGTAACCAATAACGTAACGCAATTTGAACCTATTCTGGGATTCCTGCTGTTTCGTTAACCCCTAATGAGGTATCGCATTGAGTGTTTTTGGTTTGGTTTTGAACTCCAGTGGTTTTTGAACTCTAGTGCAATATAAAGAAGTTTAAAGCATAGTGCTATCAGACTTGCATGTATGTTTCAAACTGAGTCTGGTTAAGAATTAATTGCTTTTCATAAACATATTACGTACACTTGTTTGCCCCAATTCCTATGCATTTGATTTCTCCATCCTAAGGTTGCCTGAAAGAAATTGCCACGTGCAATAAGGCCTCCCATTGTACTCTCTTTTTCTTTTTTTTTGTGTATTTCAGTGTACAATAAAGAATAAAATAAATAAATAAAAGTAAATCGACTCTAGTCCAGAAGTAAACTGCGATAGGTTGAAGAGAGAAAGAGAAGAAATATAAAATTAAAGAATTTAAAAAACACTTGAGGTATTTAACAAGTAACAGCTGTTTTCGCAGCCATCGTATATATTTCTACGTGCAAGAGAATGCTGTAAGAGGAAAAATATTTTAATATTCGGTATATTATAGCTACTTTTTGAATTTAATTAAAATGAGTCTTGTATGTATAGAAAAAATGATAGGTACTACTTACAACGTCAATAGTGCCTTTTTCAAGATTCGTTGTTGTTATGATTATTATTGTTTGATGTAAATGAATAATTATTTTCATTATAAGACTTGTGGGTCTGGCCATTCTAATAATATTAATTTCACATGTAATTTAAGTGTTAAATTGAAAGTGAAAATCATGAATGCTATCTGATTATAGTTTCTGAACGTAAGAGAAAATAAAAGACGATAAGAAAGAATTTATTAAGACCAGCCTTCTTGCCATTAACATTTTAACTGCAGACCTATATCTTCACAGCATTCATGCAAAAATAAGATGTTCTTAGATTTAATAGAAATCCGAATGGCATAAAACACTTAATGCATAATTCTACATCACTAATACCCACCCAAACGTGACATACCTTCAAACAATTAAATGACATTTAACACGAGATCTGGCGCGGTGGTGGCAACATTTGATACTCATGCACTGTAAATTCTAAAATAGATAATATTCGTTCCGTGTCTCTGCTTTAGTAGGATTGTTAAAAAAGCGTAGTTCATAATTCCACCGATCTAATTCGTGGCCAGACGCGACGTATTTATTGGCTGTGAATTTTATTTCGAGATCGTTGTTGGTGCGAGTGCGCAGGCGCACGTGCGTTTTGCCGCTCTATTTACCCGGCTTGCTTGATAAGTGACAGTCCTAATGGTTTTACATGTACATTGTTATATTAATTTTGTATTCTAAATATGAATGCTAGATGCGAAATAGGTCGCTTGGTTTACCCGCCGACACGTTTGATTTTATATCAATGAAGTTTTTTTTAATGATACTTAGGTATTTGTTCTGCAAATTATAATTTATGATCTGAAATGTTTTGGGGATTCAGGTGCCATCTAACAATAAGAATAGGTACATTTAAGTATTCAATATAATTTTGTGATATGGAAAAAGAGACAGATTATCAAATGACGAATGGCTTTTGGTATCTCCCAGCTAACCTCTTTAGAACTCCGACCAACCTCAAGTGCAAGTTAAGCATAGAAAATGGGGCTTTAGCGGTCAATATTCGTTGGACTATGCAGGTTACGTTCTGAACTCCCACGATAATGTGTCGTTGGACGACGTTATTAACCCAGCAGTTGACGTTGTAGCTGTAGTGGTAAATTGATAATCACCTATCAAGTAACCCCAGGAATTGTGTTCTACATATAGGATTTAGAGGAATTACTCACTAAAGATGTTTAAATCGCGTGTTCAGTGATTTCCGGAACTAGGATCACGGTTTTACTAAAAAGGTGCAAGACATAAATCAAAAGTCAAACTCATAAGCCGATCGCTTCTATGTCGATATACTATAAATAAATAGTACCGTACCGAGGTACTTAATGTTAGGTCTTAGTTATATTAATATACAAAAATATATGTAACAGTGGAAACTACATGTTTTGATATTTACAATATTTTTTGGTAATTCGTTATCTTTTTAATTATAACGAGACAATTATGTATTAAATATAGGAATAGGAACTTATTATTTTAAACTGAATTCGTATTATTAAATGATAATATATATATATATATATATATATATTATCATATATATGCTTTGCTTTTATTGTTGGTTTATTGAAACGAGATATATTTAATCAAACATTTGTTAAACTAAATTCAAGAACGAAATATAAAATACAAAAGACGCCGAAATAGCTCGAGTTCAACTTAGGTCGGGCTCTAAGAAGTCGATGTCTTTATATACCGTTGTAATTACGCATTCTATTGACCTTGCCTGACTACAGACAAATTTTATGCGAAATAGATATCTAGTCCTCTCACAATAAAGTCGGAATTGTATCGTTTGAACCAACTAAATAAAGTGGTTTATCGTTTTGATAAAATTGACAATCGTGCTATGTTGTACCTATGTATGAGTTGGTATCTTATCAATTCGCATTGCTATTTAAAATAATGAACTGATAGTTGACACAGCGGTTACACATGTAGCCAAACAATTTAAAAACGTTTGTTACAACCTACAAAGTCTATATTTGAATGTTTTATTGAATAATACCATCGCAATCTGAATAATTATTACTGTACGTGGTTAATTAAATATATAATGAAATTGTATATGAATTTCAGAAGGAAGTTATAATTCCATAGTAATAGATAACTTACGACTCGCGCAAGGTGGAGGCTGGATGAGAAAAGTGGAGGAGCGGGATATCTGGCGCAAAGTGGGGAGACGTATGTCAGCAGTGGACTGCGATAGGTTGAAGAGAGATTATGGTCTGGCGTATCGCTTACAGGTGTCTTAAAAAGTCATTGAGAGAAGACGTTACGACAGTAGGAGGCTTCTTTGCTTCATAAAAAACTAGCTTACAGGGTTTTAGTCATGAAGTAACATTTTTCACTGTCAGGCAAAATCTAACAAGATCCGGTCAACGGGCCCACAAGGGGGTGCTTATTTGTAAGTAGCGACACGCTCTGGGGTGGAATGAGACTGCCGAATATCTGCAACGTCTATCCATAAAGCAAAATTATTATAATTGAATGTACGTTTTTATGAAATTTAAAAAGAGAAAATGGGCTAAAGGCAGAGTTTTTTGAGGATGGGAATGTTCCATTCACGGATTTAAAAAATATATTTGTGTATGTCAAAATGGGGTTAAGTTATATCGACTTAAACCAACAAATTACTAAAACAAAACGCGATAACAAATGACCGTGACATCTGCTAAAGGTTATTGAGGGAGCATACATTGGTATCCTAGAATGTCTAGTTGAAGCGATGAGTTTAGATGGAACATGATGATATTTAGCGAGTAGGCAATAGTACACGTACTTGTGTGTGTGTTCTGTAGAATACAGTTATTAAAACTTCAACCATTTTACAATCAAGTTAAATTATCGTAAATTTGTGAACGATGACCCATTTGTTTGAGACGTCGGCAACTTCACCAAGGGTTTCGGGTTCGTTCCCCGGGCGGTGAAAATATTTGTCTACATTATCTGCATCAGCATGTCTGTTTGTATTGGACTGGGTGTTTATATGTATAGGTAATATGTATTTACAAAAAAAAATATATCTATATGTTTATCCGTTGTTTACGGCATAATACAAGTTTTACGCTTGCCTTGGGGCTAGATGTGCTGTGTGTACATTTGCAACAATTCCTTATTCAATTGCACCAACTAGCCTATAAAGACCCACTGCAGGGCACTGGCCTCACACACCACAGGTTTGGGGAGATTTCCGGCCTAATCTAATCCCACCACGCGGACCCTACGTGACTTGGTAGGTGATAACGAATACCGCCCTAAAATAGTAAATAACACATTCTGGCGTGATATCTTGGTATGATATGTATGTGTTTACAATAAAAAAGTATGTTTATCCTTTGTCTAGTTCCAATATTACAGGCTCAATGTTTAGTTTGGGACTAGATGGCTCTGTGTGAATGTCAGTGGATACTATTTATTCAATTTTATCGAACCATTTTGGAATAGAATACGTAAAATCACAGTTAAACATGTAATAAATATAATGATAATCTAAGAAGCGTGTTTAATTTAACCATTAGCACCTATATTCGCGGTGCACGTGTAGATGATTAACACGGGATGCACCGGCGACCTTGTCCGAGTCAAACGCACCGGGCAGTTGACGGGCAGCAATTAACACCATCTGTATCGTGTAATGAACGATTCCTTCGGACTTTTGTACATAAAAAATATTATTGAAATTATATGTATAAACCTGTTAATTAAAAGATATTTATTCGGAGTTGTCACTTGTTCGAATTCGAATTTGCAACAAGGAACATTCTTGAAAAAACTCATTTGTACTGAGCAATTACCAACCTGAATACGTTCCGAGTCGAATAGAGAGGGTAAATTTCTACCAGTTGAGTACCTACATCCTAGTGGCGTGCACTCCATATATGCAAATAAGCAGTGCATAAAAATCGCCAACATATTGAAATATTCCTTATTCGCCCTTTTTCCTATACAGATTTGAAACTAGGAGCGATCTGCTGTCATCAACAGCACTCAATTTGTCAAAAATGAAAATTTGTTTTTTTCGCGATTAGTGGCACTCACTTTGCATACCCTACTCATAATCTCTGTACACGCCACTGCATGGTAGTGGCGGACGCATAGGCTATGAGTACACGGGTCGCGACCTAAGACTCTGACCTTGACGCAAATAAGTATGTGTTCGCTACTACTAATCTGTAAATGGTTAATGACTCGCGGGGATAACTGTCCCCACAAACAATGTTTTTTTTATATGTTGTAGGGAGCAAACGAGCAGAGAGACTCCTGATGGAAAGTGTTCAACTCCGCCCATGAACAACGGTGGCACCAAAAGCGCCACCGGTGTGTTGCTTGCCTTTAAGAAAGGAATACGCTCTTTCTTGATGGTTCCATTGTCTTTCCGCGATTAGTCCTTGAGGGAAAAACCTGGAACCATCGGTTTACCGTGCATTCCAAAGCACGAAAGATAATTTATTTCGGTCACCCGTCCGATAAATGACTCTTGCGTCAGTAGCTTGACTTTCGCGATCGTCAGCGAGAACGCACTAGCCGTTACACCATCGAGTCAATAAACAAAGTTTGGAAAATAAGGGACAAGTGACTTCTACATTCATAGCGGCTCTTATGCTGTACAAAGGCTACTTTAATAACTCCCTCAATAACTTTTATCATTGAAGAGTTTTGTTAACCGAAATGTGTATGCTTGGATTGGCTCAATAAAACTTCTTAGTACCTTGGTAATGGCTTATGGAAAGTTACTGGTCACTATGTCCCAGTCCCTTTTTATTTATAGAATACTTTTTTCCGTAGTAATTTATGTGCGCATCGTGTACTTGTTTGTTGGAGACCTTGAATATAAATCGTGGTCGGTGACATGCAGATTGTACGATTTCGTATTCGATTTGTTAATTAAAATTTTCTGTATTTGCCGACGACTACGTACTGAGTACGCTCGTTAGAAGACTATTATGTTAATGTGTTTTACGTAAGACGTGTTTTTATGGAAGTTGATTTCATTCGAAAATTTCAATTCGTGATAGACAATATGGGCTTTCTTATATGAACATGTTTGAACCGATGCACCGACCACAATTATTTTTGAATCCGCTGATTATTTGACCGCAACGTGGGCAAATATTAAAAAAAAAATGATTTTTTTTTATTACGCGATAGTGTTTTTATCCGTTGACCGTCATTGACGCCTTAAGTTAATAATTAAGTTGCTGTTGGAGGTTTGAAAAGCGATGGTCCGGATTATCTGGTGCAAAATGGGGCAAATATAGCAGCGTGTGATAGGTCGAAGAGACAATGCAAAAAACGTATATAATGTAGTTTAAAAATAATCTGATATGTAATCTAGCATCGTTGAAATACACTTATGATAACATCAAAGTACTTCTCTACGTGGGGAATTCATGTAAATACCTGTGATATGAAATGCAGCATGGTTAGCATAAGCATTGTACATAGAGGTCATGAGCTTGCTTGTACTGTAGGTACTACGGATAAGCGTTCACACTTCTTTTCTTGTAAATTAACATATATTGAATAGAAACACCCAGATTAATATACAGACATCTTGGTTCATGCCCACAAATGTTTGTACTTTCCCGGAACCGATCCCGGGACCCGTGGTGTATAATCGATTTCTGAAAACATGGGTTGTCAAACTTTGCTTACACAAATCGTCGGTACATATCGGACCTGAGGGCGTCCTACGCTACGCTTATCTGTGTTGTACTGACAGGTACTTGTACCTGATTTTTCGAAGTTCGCCTGTGTCTCCATTGGGAGGGTTGGATCCTACAAACTATGATCACGGCATGTCTCCACGTAAAATGCCATTGACCTATAAAAAGGTTGTTTACCCTCACCGCCCAGCTGTTGAAAAAAAAAACGTATGCACTATTTATATGAACGGTATCGGAATCGAACCGCATCGGGTAAAGATTATAATACGAAATTTTGCAAAAGCCAATATCCATAGTGACAGGTGCCTTGTGTCCATATTAAATTAAAATGTATTCTTATTCATTTGATTTTTGGTGAGTGCTTATGACTAGGGTTGATAAACATATTTTTAGTCGCATTAAAAACAACAATTAACCACATTAATGACTCTCATGTTTTATGTTTACCTAATAGGTACAATAAATAAGGTTTTAAAACTATTTCGTTTGATTTAAGAAGATTAGCATTAGTGATATAACTGCAAAAAAACACGTCCGATAAAATATGCACACGATCGTCAATGATTATCAATCGAGATACAAGTATGGCAGTGTTAGATATTTAATATGTCACGTGCTTTATGCCTGATAATAACAGTATAATTGTGTAAGATAACGCTATTATTGTCCTTTTAACTAACGTCTGATGAAAGTAAGAATGGTATTACGGTGTTCAACTACTTGAAACGTAACGTCCGGCTGGACAAGATTTCCCACAATTTTAAAATTGGGGCGGGTCGCCTGCGCTTAAGGTAGAACCTCATAAGCTCAATACCATGGCCATGGCCTAATCTACCAAAGTAGATTCGGCCATGCTATAACTGCAGGTTCGCTTGAACATTTAAATCGTAGTTTTATTTACATTAGTTAAATAATTTAACCCTGTGAATGAGCTACCACTGCAAATTTGCCAGGAGCGATACTAACTTGCGACCTTTGAAAAGGACTGGACACTACTATAGAACGGAAACGCATTTCTGAGATGTTTGGTTTATGAATGGTATTGTATTATCATCAATATAATGTTTTTAGAAATTGGTCAAGCGCGAGACAGACCAGACATTATGATCTGTATCTAAATTGTCCACGTAAAGCAAACATTATAAGCTGACTGTCTAGTTTATTTTATAATTGTAATACTTAATATAAAAGTGATTAGGTCCCGGTTAAACAACTAATGGCGTCGTTGACTTTGACTTTTTGTATTTATTGTCAAAGAAGGTTTAACTCGTAGATAATCATATGATTATAGACATTGGCCATTTCATTTCATCTAATGCACATCAACGTCGACCGGTTTCGGCCTGTTTGTGGACAGCACGAGGTTTCACAATGACTGGTTGGAACAGAAACAAGTCAAGATTATTGGTAACAAAGAGCGCAGAGTGAGACAGAACAATGCCAATCGTTTCGCACAATTATAGAATTGGCCCATTGTTATTATAAAAACCGGTCAATTGCAAGACGGTATTTCCGAATGCAATTGTTGATCATTTTATAAAAGCATTCGATTGGGTCGTGTTACCTTTTTAATTATGTTTTTTGTTGTGATGAAATTATATTTTACCATAAATTAATTAATTTATAACAGTTGTTGAGGTAATAGTGCTCAATTGGCATGAGATATTATTATTGTCGTTATATTATTACACCAATAAGTGACCAACACGTGTCTGCGTGGGTCCATCATAGCTCGATATTTGGTGCAATGTTCCTCCAGAATGGAACCAACCCTCGATTAGCTCAAACATTAATTTTCATGAACATATGTACAGACATGCATTGGCCCCGGAGTTTTAATCTTAAATGCGGATATGTTTACCCAAATAATTTAAAATATAATTTATGATAGGTTCTATTCGAGTTCGAGAAAGAGACGATATTATCTCTTTATAAAATTGTACGAATATTCGACTTGTTTTTTTAAATGACAGTGCACATTCACTGGGATTCCCACGACATTTATGACATATACGTCAAGTATCCAAACAGGACAATAGAGCATGTCTGTTGCAACGTGACGTCATATGACATTTTAAAGATGGCCCTCGACCACTTTGGCGGAATTAAAGCGCAGCCCCGACTGTGACATTGTGTCGTAATTTCCTATTATTTTCCGTAGAAGCAAAGTTGCGTGGGCGCGTCCCTGCCGGAAGCGGTCGCTACATCCCGCCGAGTGCATAATGCAAACGTGACCGAGCCTGTGTCGTCGGCCTTATAATGCAGCCAACTACCATATAAAACCCAGTTTGCACTGTATTGGGTGAATGGGATACATTCCTTGAAGAGTAACGATGATGTGCACGTTTATTGGCGACCGTTAGAATTGAACTAGTACAATTTGATTTTCCTTTGACTACCAATAATACGTTTCTGTTCTTAAGGTTATGAATATTTACGAATATAAGAGATGGCAAACCGTAAGTTGAAATTATAATATCAGCATGGCAATGAAGTTAAAGAAATCCTATGAAATTGTTATTGTTAACATTTAATAATGACTTTGCGAAGAAGTACTTATGTATGCTGTTTCTTCATTTGCGTATTTTGAAATCCATATCTTGTCTGCTTATTTATCTGGAGTTGACTCGAACACAGTTTTAAGAACTCTTAAACTCTCGATTTCAATTATTGACAAAGATTGGACCGTTGAGCTATACCTGAAGCTTGCATTGCAGCTTCAGGTATGGAATAAGGTACAATAAGCATTTATATACTCCGAACTTAGCCTAGCGAAAAAGGCACGACTCCCACAAGGAATTGGTTGACGAACGGTTGAAATTAGTATTACATCAATAACGGTATTCAACAAAGCGGCCTTTCTTCTCTTATGAATATATATGTTTTTGTTGTAAAGTAAGAACTATTTTTATTCTTCCCATAAATTAAAAGCTGAGGGGCTTGCATTTAATAATGTCATTTAAAAAGTATTGGCTCGGGATATTCCTCGTTGCAGTCGAGTCAGTTTCCATCCGATTTCCCGATCGGAAATGTTTTGTATTTAATATAGTTAAAGCATTGACTCGTAGTAAATGGAAGGTAGCACATTTTAAGAGGGCTTAAAAATATTCAACAATGCTCTGCAGTATTTTTATTTATTTATTAAGTTATTGAGCAGTGAGTCCACTCAATCCGTAAATGTAGTGATCGCTGATAATAATGATAACGTTCGCTGTTACTTTGATGGTAATTATGATTGAAACTACTGTTTTAAACTAGATTCTCCCGTATTTACTGATTGATTTATATTTTGCATTCATCATCATCATCAGCTCATTAAACGTCCCTACCGAGGGGCACGAGCCTACCCGTATAGGGTGATTAGGCCTTAGTCGTCCACGCGGACCCAGTGCGGATTCGCAGTGACGGAAAGCATTTGAAAACCTTTGCGTGCTCAGGTTTCCGTGTTTTCCTTCGGATAGAGCGGCGGATAAACATAGGTACATATAATTTCGAAAATTCGAAACGTAAGTAATTGGTAAGTGGCGGGATTTGACTGCATCCCTAGATCGAAAGGCCACACCAAAGAGCCACCGGCCGATACATATGGCCCTATGCTTTTACGGGTAGGCTCGTGCTCGTCGATGGAGAAGTATAATGAGCTGATGATGACTGTTTTTGTTAATTAAATCTATCTTATATTATAAAGTTAAAAGATTGATTGATATCAGCAATTAAGACATAGGAAATGTCATAGATAAACAATTAAATAACGGAATACAAAAAAAAAAAATGAGATTTATGATTGTACTAACAAACGCACTAAGAAACTTCACCTTTATGATATTAGTGTGATTGAGGAGATAATGTAGGTCTAGGGACTGAGTAGTCCAGATGTGCGTTGTTAGACTGTTGATATTTTTTAAAATATCGTATTCTCGATATATCGATATTTAAAATATATCAATATCGGAGTTTGATATATCGAAAAAAAATATCGATATTCGATAGATCGATATTTTTTTTTATAGTCTTCGTTTAAAAAAAAAACAATCCTAAGTCGGCTCAGAAATGATTTACACAGTTTTTAATTCAGTATATTTATTAAATAAATAAAATTATAAATGTATGAAAATGTTAGGTTCTTAACAATTATTGTTGAATTTTCATTAAAGAACTATGCATACCAATAACTCTCAGTAAGAGTTTTCAAAAACTCGTTGTTTTATATGTTCAGCTGTTTGACTACTACGATTATTAGGCACTGAAAGAGTTACTTTCTTAAAATATGTCCACACAATAGAAGAATTTTTCGAAGACAGCATAATTATGGAAGTTCATATTACTATGTAACTAGATTTTAAATAAGTTAAAACTGAGTAAACACGTGCTTTCCCACTACATTAATTACAACAAGACAGTAATATTTTTACATAACCTTTCTTTTTAAACTTTGCTTTTATTAATCACCGACTACAGAGTAGTACAGAGACAGATCATAGATAATGAAAACTTATTTTTAAAAAATATTGACCGTCGATATTCATATTTCAATATCGAAGTATCGATATATCGCCAAAATAATATTAGTAATAAATATCGATATTTCGATATATCGATATTTTATCAACAATCCTATGCGTTGTACGGTCGAAGTAATAATGATAATAGTTTTATAATATATGGTAATAATGTCGCATTTATAAGAGACAGCGACACTCCTTGGACTATGTCACGGACGAGCGGTCACACGGCGTGCGGCGCAAGGCCACGCGTGTCTATTGTTGTAACTACGTTTTCAATATTGATATTTCCATACTTGTGTAGTAT
This sequence comes from Leucinodes orbonalis, assembly GCA_019425675.1. Lineage (NCBI taxonomy): Eukaryota > Metazoa > Arthropoda > Insecta > Lepidoptera > Crambidae > Leucinodes > Leucinodes orbonalis. The sequence goes on along the minus strand of PQWD01005992.1, from coordinate 152,351 downwards.
GAATAAAAATGGTAATTAGCTAGTATTTTAGCGAACGTGAAAAATGGTAACCCGGATGAGTAATTTTAAGTCGTTTTTGTTAGTAATGGCAAGTGGCAAGCGCAAAAGTCTATGCCAAGTCGGAATATTACTTCACGGTATAAGGAATAAGTATTTATTGTTATGATACAATATAAGCGTAAACAGTTCCGAAATGTGTTAAATATTATCCATTACTGCAGATGCTACATAATAGTCTTGTTCTTAATGAATACGGTTTTTCATTATCTTTGTTAATGAACCTAATCTTTTGTTTAAAAAAATAGATAAAATCTTATGTCCAGCTTTAAATGTTTTTTTAAGTAAACAAATTATCAAGATTATTTATTGTGTTTCTAGATCAATTATTCAACCAAGCATAGAAGTAGGGTACATGCTTCCCTTACGGTGAGTTTGAAGCCCGAAGTCACTATGACGCGCGTAGTGACTTCGGGCTCAAACTCACCGTACGAGTAAGTGCATAAGAAACTAATAAGCATTGTTGGGTGTTATCGAATACCATTGTAAGATAGTAGCCGGGACCAATGGCTTAACTTGGAATTATATGTTTGGCTTAGTAGCCATAATTACTCGGGTGATCGCCGAACTCACTAGAGTAGCCACTTCGCCATCGAGGCCTTGTATAGATAATAATATTTATAGTTTCGGGATACTGATTACAGAAGTTCGCAAGGAACTCTTACTGTTTTTATACGTGGAATCCAAAAACCTTTGAATCTTGTTGTAATCGGATATGCGAACAAGCGTCTATGAGCCTTTTGTTGTTTACCGGGTACAGCAGCTGTACCGTACAGCTGAGTGTTGGCGTTTTAGTTACTTGTTGATTACATAGATGGCGCTAAATGATTAGCTAGTAAATATTGTACTTAGGTTAACTATTATGGAATCATAATATTAATATACGATTATTTATTGCCTTTAAATATAAAATTAAGATGAAATATTAAAAATTAAATGTTTTATATAATTTATAAAGATCCTTTTATGGGAAAGCGAGTAAGTACATATTCAATTTTAAATTATTTTAAAATTAAAATTAAAGGTTGTCTACATTCCCTAGCGTGTTCTATGATTTTGGCTTGGCGCCATTTTGCGAGATCGCGTTCCGAGCTATTTATCGAGCCTTAGGGTCAATACAAAGTGGGGTCCCGATTTTTGTATTCATTTGCAATCGCAGCGCATTCTATGCAGTTTTAATTTTCAAACAATTCCAAGACGTAGGTATGTATTTACTAAACCACTAAAGGTGGCCTAATTAATATTTTACAAATAAAATATTATTATATATTAAATAATAATATTGCACACCCCAGATTGAATGCCTGTATTTTTGACGGACTGTATTAATGTCGTAACATTAATTGTTTACATGTTGCCAGTAATAAGTTAACTAACTAATGCAATTATATTAGTTACTAGTCTAGGAACAGAGTGAGTTGTAAGTAAAGAAGTTGTTGAGAGTAAGACGTACGTTTTGAAATAATAAATTAGTTTCAATTGAGCTAACGGTGCTTCTAACGATATCCTATTACATGGTCAGCTACTATTAAAGAATCAACACTCTTTAATTCGCGATGTTGCGGTATGATTCAATTAGTTTGTATATGTGAAATAAAACATTGGACTTGTACGCGTAAAATTCCATAACAAGGCGATAATTGCTAATTTAATTTCAAAACAATGTTTGCGATATTGTCATATCGCCGCACCGGGCATATCATTGTTTGAGTAGCGTGAATCAAGCTCAAGCTAATTGCCGAAACGAGCAATAAGATTTTCACGTCTTCCACAAAATTAATGGACAAATGCCGCTTACGACGTTTGCGATCGCACCTCTCGTCCATAATACGGCGACGGTGGCGCGCCCGCGAGCTGCCTGCCCGACGACTAATGACTACAACTCGCAACAACAAAAACACTTTCGTCTTCCTCTTTCCTAAGAAACAAACCGCGGTCGTCTCGGTCGCACAACACCCGGAGCGGCAACGTAGCCTTTTAACCCGGATAAATTACATCCTATTAACTTCGTTCCGGTGCTCGATTTACGCTTTAATGTTTAAAGGCGTAAGGATTAAAATTGAATAAGAATACCTATTTCCTCGCAAATATTTGCGTTGAACTTTATGGATTCCATTACAGAGTCGAGGTTTGAATGGCATCGTTGTTAGTTAGGCCGTTGCAGACTCGGTGGTGATTATTAATTTGCTGTCAAATAAAGGGGCCGCTCACTTGGGCGTGCGTGTTGGCGCAAATTTCTGCCATACTTCGGAATCGGTGATTATTTTTTTGTTGCCATGTCTCCGGATTCGCAGACTGACAGACATATTAGAAACCGTATTATAGGCCGATATATAGTAGGTGGTATGCATGGTTGATTTTTAATTAGGCTTTAGTCAGCCTTGGATTAATTTATTGACATAGATAATTAATAATGAGGTTTTGATAGCAGCAAACTTAATGAAAATAAACCACAGTACTTTAATAAAAAAATAAATAAGAATAAGCTAAGGTTATAGAATTTAATTAGTTCCACATATGAATATTTTGCTATAAACGATCAAAACAAAGGAGTGAGCAAGGCTTATATTACAGCTGCGCTGTACCTAACATAGATTTTATCTTACCCTGATCCAATTTGACCTCATTCTTATTCAAGTCACTCTGCCTGAAACGGATTCTGGTACAACATTTCGAATGCATTAGGATTTTTACGAATACTCGCGGTTGGTCTGTTTGTATCATAGGTGTGCCTATTTTTTCGATATTACCAAATCACCAATGTTTATATTTAGATTGTGTTCACGTGAATACGTTTGAATTTGAACTTGTCAACGACCCGATGCATTTGTTAGTCTAATGAATAAAGCTACGGTGTTTTTTTTACCACTAATCGTATTTCGATATAATTTTGATAAAGGATTTGTAAAATGGGATCTGATTTTTGCCCAATAATAGATAAATTTCGATAAATAGATATTATCTTTGGTTTGGTTTGTGTCTACTTTTAGATATATTGAACGGAATGGTAAGAGTTAGATTTATTGAAATCTTATTTCATATATTTCGATATTTATCTTATTTAGAGAATTTTGTCAGTGTATTCGTTTGTTACGCTAACGACTTATAAGCTTAGCCCAAATTTTATAGAATTTAGAGTCAATTAGTACTTTTTCTTAATTGCTTTTATGGATAATATAGGATTCGTATTTAGTATTTAGTTTCTTGGATCTACGGTAACCTTACCAATTTATAGTGCCTACATCCTAAACAAGGCTTTGGCGACATTCCAACTTATAGTGTTCTAAACCATCCTGCTATGTAAGATATACATTTCTAGAGGTAAAGGTTATGACAGAAGTTTAGTCCAGCTGTGGACTGTACATGTATAGTCCCAATCTACACGTAGCCATGATATAAATAAATATCCACTAACATTCACACAGCGCCATCTAGCCCCATTATAGCGCAAGCTTGTAGTTAGGGTACTAAACAACTGATAAACATACTTATGTATTTTTTTGTAAATACATACATTTTATACATAGAAACATCCAGACCATTACAAACGATATGTGTGAAGGGCTTTATAGGTTGGTTAATTATAAGCTACCAACATAATGTATTATTAAACTACCAACTAATACAAACGTGAAGTTTAAAATGATATTGACACTCAATGACCCGTTTATCAGAGAAATCAGTGTATGAGGTAATCGTCAATTGATCCGCTATATCACAGTTAACATGTACAAGATAAAGATCAAGTTTGTTATCCTAACGTATTTCCAATTTGAGGCAAGTTTGCGAGTAAGTTATAACAAATTGACGAGGGGCTTCGCTGGGGGTTGGGGGGGCCGCCATCCCGCCTCCGCCCCCGGATTGGCCTTTAAAGGTGAACATGGCGGTTAATTGAAAATATAATTGTAATTTAAAATCGCGATTTCATTCCGCCATTTGAATAAGGTTAATACAGGCTAAACTATTTGGATTTAATATAAATGTTGGCTGCTCATTGTTGCAGTAATGTTTTCAGTAGATTTAGTCAATTTGTTGAAGTAAATTCAACAAATAGACTAAATTCTTCTACGATCCCTTTTAAAAACAATTTTATCATTTTTATTTTAATAAATAAAATTTGTCATTGGCTCAACGGTGTGGACTGTTGCCCTCCTACGAGGAGGGCTGTGGTTCAAATCCCGCCACGTACCAATGTGTTTTCGAATTTTCGAAATTATATGTATGTTATCCGACGCTCTTACGGTGAAGGAAACATCGTGAGGAAACCTGCGCACCCCTGCGAAGAGATTCAAAGGTTGTGCGTTAAGTCGGCTAACCCAAACTAGGCCCGCGTGGAAGACTAAGGCCTAATCACCCTATACGGGTGTAGGTTCGTGCACCTCGGTGGGGACGTTTAATGAGCTGATGATGAAATAAAATTGGCAACAAAATAATAATTCATAATGAAATAATAACTAAAGCTCCTTTCTTAATGGACTAGTTATAAACAAGCAAACTGACTCTTCGATTCTCTCCAACGAATGCAAATGTGGGAAAATCGGAAACCGGGATTTTACAATAGTAAACAAGTTTCCTCGAACTAACTCAATTGATTCAATACACAGCAACGCTTACACAGTTATCGACCCGATTGTACGTTTGTTAAGGTAGAATTAGTTTTTCACCAATGAAAATGTTATTAATTTTATTCCAAAAATAGCTTTATTGTTGTACTTACTCATTTAAGCAGTCTATGGCAGTCCACTGTGTCCTTAAGGCCTCATCGATGATGTAAAGATTCCGCGGTGATATCTGAAGGAACCTTGTGGGTATTTCAGAATAGCTTTCTTTAGAAAAGATCGGCATTCTTTTACTTTTATGTCTAAGCAATAGGTAATATGTATTTGAATCAACACTAATTTCACGGTTTCAATTGCATACACACTAATTTTTATTATTATTACGCTTGCAACGTTTCTCTTACTGCAAAGTGAATAATAATAATAAAAACTAGTGTGTACGCGATTCAATCCGTGAAATTAATGTAGATTCAAGGTGTACAATCGTGAGAGCTTAAGACAATACTTGGTTATATGTTAATTATGTACAATTAATTGCCGAGTGGTTGACGTATTTTCACCGAGTGCGTACAGAATTCGTTTTCATATTCATTTATTCCATGCATTATGCGGTTTACAACATATGTTTTAAGTATACACATAAACCCTGCAAGGGCACAGCAATATAGTTTAATTTATTATTCTTAAACTTATGACTATTACATAGGTAGGTAGGTATTAAATTATAATATGTATAACATAAAAAAAGCAAAACACTAAAAGAAATTAAAATACATTGAAAATAAAAGAAATATATAAAGAATTGTAATGCGTGCGCTATTTTTCATACAGACTACTTCTGTTAGCCGCAGATGGCTTTTACAGCTTCACCGGGCAATTGGCGAGCGCAGATGGCTCTCAGTTTTGGGAGACACGTATACATATTATGACCTCGTACTAATTGGTTTTCATTTACGGAAAACTAGCGTAGACATGTAAGCCTAACCTCTACATCATGAGTTATCACTATTAGTGACATTTTATGCCGCCTTATTTGAAAGTTAAAGAAAGAATAATGTTTATTTGGAGCACCAAAATTACAAATACAATAAACTAATATGCACGTGGCGGGATTTGATCATGCATTCTCCAGATCGGAAGGCAACAGTCCACAACACTGAGCCACCGACCTTTTATATTAATAATATAAATTTCAAGTTCAATGACTTTAAATTTAAATTGTGTAGGTGGTATTCGGTAAACGCTGAAAAGTTACCCTGTAATACAATATTCAATATTTGATCTACTGTTGCTAGTGCTCGTCAGATGTCGCTAGGTAAAGGCTAGTATTTTACAGCCTATGTGAAATTTCATGATGCCAAGAAGGTCAAGTGAGGCCTCTGACAACATAATTATAGTCGTACTCTAATTTCATTGTCAGTATATTCCGGTAAAGTTGATTTTTCCTTGAATTAAATATTATGATACTGTTAGGGTTCCTAATATAAATTTGTATAACTAGCAACCGTTTTTTATGACGTTAATTCCATTTATGAATGAAGTTTCATTTTAGAATTTTACTGAAACGATAGGTTCTTTGTCTTATTGACAACAGAACCACTGATCTTTTGTCCTATTTTGGAAAAATTCTAGAAGTAATTGCGTCATCAAACTCACATCGTCATTTTGCATCAGGTGTTATATTGTTCAAATATTTGTCTATTAAGTATTAAAAAATAAGTTATCAGCATTCCTTACGAATTTAATTTAAGAAAACTTATATAAGTTATTCAACTAACAGCATACAATTGTTACGCCGTCACTGTTTCCTGATTTCTGGGCCAAATAAATTTGAATTTGTTTTTGCCGTCGACACACTAAGAACAAGAAGAAAAATATAAGAATTAATATTATTGGTTTTTCCGCTTAGTGGTTCGACACTGCTTATAAAGTCTATTTCATAAACATATATTTTAAAATAAAATTATTGCAGCAACATTGTCAAATAGTCACTATTAGTAATTATGTTATGTAACGATTAATCTGGATTGAACCAGTAAGCGCTGGTTAATTGACAGTGATTATCAATTCATATGTAATTTATTTTGATCAACCTACAGGTAGTTTATAAATTTAACTGTTGGTATCGTATGATGATAACAGATTACCTCGTATATTATAGATACATTTAATTCATGCTTAAAATCCCCGTCGGGATATATTCAGTTTGCTGACATACGCTATTTTAGCACAAAAGGTGCGTCCATAGTTCAGGGCAATTTAGCACTTTAATAACGTAGGCGTAATAAATAGCCGATTTGGTATGAGATTAAATTCAAACGCCTTGTTGCTTTCGTCTCTCTTCAGCTGTCGGCACTGCCATTGCCCCCCACAGTGGCGTATCCAGGTCGCAACGCTTCATGTGACGTTTATGCACATCTTTGTACCGCAATAATTGTCCACTTTGTTGACTCTTATAATTCTACGGTTCAAACATGCATAGTTATGTTTCTAAATAAAGCTTTCATCTGTACCAATGAGCAGAGTATAATATGTATATAGTACTTATTTAAAAAAATTATAGTTAAGGGATGGCAAGACGTTATGTGTTCAAGAAAATCATTGGTTTATCTGAATGCTCACTAATATTAACCCTTTGAACGTGTTACATTGTGTCTGGATTCCTGGCGTTCAAAGGGAAATAGCAAAGTTAATTAATGTGCGAAAAGTAAGTGTGTAAACAACGATGTTTAGAACATACAAATGTTTAACATTCTCATACGTTCACAGTTAATCAACGCACAATTTGGCTGATTTGGAACCAACCACGCGATTCCAATACAGATAAATTAAACGACTACCATCCTAAGATAGCTAGAACCAATAGCATACTTCCAAATTTGGTGCCCTTATTTTTCGGTCTCCCATCCAGTGACTGTCTGCTTCTAGGCCTTTGAACCGTCGTGCTTTCATGAACTCACTTTAAACAGTTCCATAAGGCAAATCCAATAACAAATCAAAACAATGTGTGCCCTATTAGTTTCATTTATGTACGGTTGATGCGTCATAGCGATCTATCAATTATGTAACGTATTCAAGGAAAATAGTCACGAAAACAATGTTAATAGAGTTGTTATTTGCTTAGACCGCTTGGTGTTGACAAATTGTAGCGATTCAGACGTAGGTAACATAATGAAACTAGGCATGTTTGTTCATTCATTGAAATCGGGTAAATACTCGTAAACAAATTTTATTAGGTATCAATAATAATGAACTCAACACTTCTCGGAATCGAGTTAGAAGGAATATTTGCATTTGTATTAAAATCGTTTGAAATACATTTACGGATTCAATCGCGTAAACAATAATTGTTTATTATTATTATTGTCTCGAAGTTTCGGCGACGTTGCGATTTAATCCGTAATTTAAGTTCCGTTAAAAGATCAAATAATGTTTGTAGGGAAAATTGAGCAGAAAATAGAAGAATATGAAAGAAATAAAATACGAAGAAAGTAAGAGAATTCTGTAAGGGATTCATCATCATCAGCTCATTAAACGTCCCCACCCAGGGGCACGAGCCTACCCGTATAGGGTGATTAGGCCTTAGTCGTCCACGCGGGCCCAGTGCGGATTGGACGACTTCACACACAACCTTCGAATCTCTTCGCAGGCGTGCATGAAGGTTTCCTCACGATGTTTTCCTTCACTGTATGAGCGTCGGATAACGTACATATATTTTCGAAATTCGAAAATACATTGGTACGTGTCGGAATTTGAACCACAGGCCTCCCGGTAGGAAGGCGACAGTACGGTCTGTAAGGGATTATATATGGTTCAAATTTTAATTATTGTGTGTCTTGTTATATACTTATTACATCTTATGAAGTGTACGACAAGCAGGTCCTAGGTATCTTAAATCCAATTATGTTGCCTTCTAATACGGAGGTGCATAACAATGCTGTCACGGGACGTTATCTGGCTCTTCGGTGGATACTTGTCTAGACAACTCAGTATCGAGCCTTAATAATAAAGAACCGGCCACACCTGATTTTGGAAACTTTCTCTAAAGCATTTAAATGCAATGTGACATTAAAAGCAGTAATTGGTTGATATTGTTCACAAATTAAGTACATACCTACTACCATTTTCATATGGATACAATACATGTTGTATATTTAGATAACCACTTCGCTAAATATATTTTTTGGTCCCTTTGGCGGTGACAAAGAAAGAAAGAAAGAAAAAATCTTAATTCAAATAAATCTGTTACAGATACTTTTGAATCGTCAATTGTTATTATAATCATATTTTTTTGTGACTACCACCGGTTCGGAATAAGTAGGATCTTCGAGAAGAGCCGGCAAGAAACTCTTGTTACTCTTTTAATCTTTATTATAGTGGTTACAGTTTGTAATTTACCTACACATAGCTTTACAATAATTTATTACAAAGATTTTGTGACTGGAACACTAAGTGCAAGATCACACATCTTTATCCGATAAATATTCTTCTATTGAATAGTAACTTTTTTCATGAGGGTTTTTTAATCTTGAATATAAAAAAACTATTAACTTTCAAACGATTAAAATTGTCTTTGCAAATGCAAGTATTTTTTTGCTATGGCAGTTGTCCAGACGTGTCCGAAATGTCACCTAGTGGGTAGGTGAGATGGTACTCTTTAATGCAGTTAGTATGCTTTCAATTAAGCTTGCAACTTCAAACCGAATCAGTTAACATTTTAAAGTCAAAGGTTGTACGGAGGCTTGGAACACAACGCCCCCACGGAATGTGTTAATAGGGATGTCGGATGTATAATATTATTTTAATTAACTTTTAAAAAAAAGGTATTACTTACTTCCTTTTAAACATTAAGTAATAATATTTTTAAAACAACTGGCCTAATGATTTATAAGAGCAGAAACATTAAAAATATATATATTTATATCAAAACTATTATTAATAGATCATTACTCTGAACACCTTACTTTATAATATCACAAATAAAGTCTTATTTAACTACCTGTCCTAATATAAATAAAAAGCATTTTCTTTTCTCACAAAAGAATTGAACAATACGGAGATGGATATATCCCTGTATTGCATCGAACATTTCTTTTACAAACTTGCTATGATAGCATTACATACTAGATTACCCTGTATACAGGTTAGGTCAGGTTTTAAAACCTGAGGTTTTTTTATGGTTACCTATTGTAAAGCCAGGGTGACAACCCTGTTGCAACCTGCCACCTCCGCGTATACCTAATGACGTTAATGTGGCGCACACTACTTCACTGCCCATATAAGCACTTAGTCAATCACGGTAGGCTGATACTTTACTAATTAATTGCAAATCATCAAAGATTTAACACTGACCGCCAATGACGCCTTAAGGCGCCAGACACAATAGATTTTCTATTGTGTCTGGATTCCCGGCGTTCAATGGGTTAACTATATTGCACGTTTGCTCGAGTCGTTACATACCATGAGTATAGGTAAACGATTCAAGTTCTTTGATATCATGATATCAATGTTAATGGTTGATTTATTTGGTCGACCGGTCAAGAGCGTGACGATTCACGCGCTGGTAGTGTTCTGTAGCTTTCTTTGTACAGCCAAGAGCGAGTCTTAATCGCAGACTGATAGTTTTGCGCGTTGTTTGTAATCAAAGCAAATATAATTTATCGACCTTTACTTGAAAACTTGTAAAGCCAACTGAAGTTTACCAGTATTCCATTAATTTGTGTACTCAAGCCAAATCCAACTTCCCATTACATAATGAAGGTTTTTGACCTTATCGCAGACACCTTCATCATCATAATGCAAGGGTTCCATGTCGGCTATTGAACCCTAAAAATAAAATTAGTTCTTGTTAAAACTACTATCACTATAAGGCTACTGAAATTGATATTATATTACTAGACCATAACAAAGGTTATGTAATTTAAGTGTTACTATGATTCGCCTGTTAGTACGTCAGTTAGGGAATACATATTGTTAACAGTAAAGCCGTCATCTCGCGTCAGGATAACTAAGACAAATAGATAAATTTAACACTATTATTAGCTTGAATAATTTACAACGTACCGTATGATTTCTGTTCTTGACTAAGCTTAATTATATTCAAGTTGACTGATTGACGATGACTAGTTGAACTTTTGAACATTAATCCGTCGAGTGCTTAGTAGCGAGTGCATAATTCAGCATTTTGTGGGAGCACATCGCGCCAAAACAAAGGTCGAGCGGCAAGGCCGTTGGAAAGGGACTTATCGCCGGTTGGTACGAACTGAAGACGATGAAATTGCGATAAAACGTCAGCTTTCGCCTTTAACATTATAACCGTTTGTAAATTAGACGGTAGCCCTTGATAAATGCCAGTGGTATTAATGTGTTTTTACTTATTTTTCAGGTATGTTCCCAAAGAGTTTCGTAAGCGGTATTGTGGCTGGGTTTTTGGTGTGCTATGTAAGTTATTGCATGTGAAATCTTAATAAAATGCGAAATAATAATTATTCGATGCAACACTGAGTAAATGGTGAAAGAGTAGCTACTAAAAAGCCCGGTTTCACTTTGAAATCGGATACCGTATACTTGAAATATTGCCAGTTTATTGACACTTTAAAAAATAGATAGTATTTTATATATTACATCTCAATCTCTTTTTATGCTCGTCATATTTTGATTTATGGCTGTGACGCAAAATTGGGTCATCATCATCAGCTCATTAAACGTCCCCACCGAGGGCACGAGCCTACCCGTATAGGGTGATTTGGGTACCTATTTTTAATTAAGTACCATCTTTCAGCCCAAAATGGTACTAAGTATTTTTGCATAATAATTACCCTATTTATGGATTGCATTAGGTATTTGTATTATATCATATGAGCATGCGTGTCTTTAGAAGAACTGTTTCAATATATCGTTATTTTGATTTTAGCTTGTGTTATATGCGTTGTCTTTATTTATTCAAACAGAATATATATTCAAACAGAATAATAACAATTTGCACTATATATAAGAATCAATTTCACCCACCGACCCGCGTTGAAACCTTGTAGTGGGTCTATCTCATAGTTACCAGAACACAGGCCAACTCACAGCCACGACACAACAACTTGTGCGGACGGCCTGTGTTCTGCCTCGGTACATTAAAAACTGATGATGATGATACTACTTGTATAGAATATTTTTAGAACAAATTAACACAAAACCACGCAGTTATAAGAAACAATTACATTAGTACTGCGCATGTTGAATTGGCCAAGCAAAGCAACATGGCGACTGACTTACATAATGAAAGGGTAAAACCATAAGGCGGCCGTTAATTAGTGTCGTTACACGCATTGACCGACATCATCCGTGCTTAAGGCTGCCTGCCTACGTAACTTCTTTTATGACCTATTATCTATTGCTTTCTTTTTTTTTGTTTATGGAGGAAAAACATAGAACGCAAATCTAGTGCGGTATGCTCGTTTGTCACCAATGCTCTATACCATAACAAAATAAGATGTACAAAACAAGTACTGAGAAATGCACTTGTATTATTGGTATTATTTTTCAGATAATATATAAGACATTTCTTTTAATATCTATAAAGCGTTAAGAAAATATATGCTACAAATACTTGCGCGTTAAGTCATTCAAAATTTCTCATTACATCTGTAAATTTTAATCTTGCGAAATCTACTTTGGTCCGTCAACATTTCAGCAATGAAATATGAAAATACTATTAAAACTGGAATCCGTACACTATTCAGTCGGAAATTAGTCGCCGGGCGAGGCGGAGTTGGTGTGTAGATTGCCCCCCCAACCTCCACTTTAATATCACCGTGTAGGCTGGATCGCAGTACGTACGATCCAAGTTTCGTGCACAAGTGCATTTTCATAGCTGAATAAATAATCGCCGCTCGGTAACCAGACACTTGTTTTAACTACCGGTCGTGAGCGATTGAATAATGAATGATATGGGCTCGCTCGAACGGTTATGTCAAAGATCGTAACGACTTTTTTATAGTTTAGTTTGGACAATGATTTGAAACTTACTTATAATGTTTTTATCGAATCGGTAGTCACATTTTAAACAATTTATCCGATCAGCTGAAAATTTTCAGTTATAGTACCATGGTTCCCTAATTTTCACGATGTACTATATTTACGCATTTTCACAAAACTATCAAGTCCCGTTAATCCACAGACGCGAGTTCCCCAAGCTTAATGTCTAAGCAAACGGTCCGTGACCTTCGATGCATGAAAACTCGGGAACTTAGTTAATCACAGCCACTTGTATGGAGTGGAAGCCCACCCACACATGCGAGGGGCGTCACACAAACAGCCTACTATGTACATCGGATTCACGTGTGATGTTCGGCCGCAAATAGAACGAGTTACATGTAAAGGACATATTTCGCGGATCGTTGTACGTTTCGCTTGCAGATTTCGTTTTACACGTGGCAGCGTTGAGTGGCGATCGCACGGGTGCTTATGTCGTCCATTCCTTATATAGAAACGACTCTTAATTTTCATTATTCGCAATATTCATCAGACTGCTGGTCATGACGTGTGTTGTTACGTTGTGACAGATTTTATTGGGAAATTTTGACATTGTTAATGTATTGGTGGTATTAATTGAGAGATAAGATAATTATTTATTTGAACACGTGATCGTCACTATTGTAGCCTAATAAGTTTGCTTAGTGGAACGAAGGCCTCCCCTTAATGACTTTCGGGCGCGATCTTAACCTTCATTTATACATACAATTACATACGTAAATGTATCACCTTCATTAAAATTATATGTCCATTTCTTAACAATAGCTTCCCTCAATAACTCGAACGCTGATTGATTTCTATCATTCAATATCCATCACCTACTCGTTACCTTCAACTAGGCATGGGTGTACCTAATAGAAGACCGGCCTACGGAAATATATGTCACAGGAAGAAATAAACGCGAATTAAACCTAGATATAAAGATAAATTGTATTATTTTACGCCAACATATTCGTAAATTTCTTAATTTGAAAATTGACGTGGTAAATATTGTTTATTTACAAATATTATGCGTCTAAAAGTTTTGGTCAAACCCAGAAAAGCTTTTTAACCATGTAGTGTAGAAAGCCACGAAAGTTTACGTTTCCTAGAAAATCTATAAATTTGCTGTTCTTGTTATTTTCCGGTGGCATACATAAGACAAAAATATTGTAGTTTCGACAAAATTCATTTGGTCGCAGGTGATTTCTTTTTACATCGAAAGACATTTTGCTTAAAGATATACGTAAAATGTGTTTCGATGTTTATTTATAACGTGTGAATTAACTATCCAGTTATTACTACAAAAACAGTTAAATTGAATTAAACTTGCATGTATTGCTGTATTTGATTTGTAAAAATTATCAATATACTTATTTGTGAATCATCGGAATATGTTACGGCAGTTAATTTATTCAGCGATGACCCTGAAGTCACTAACTAGTATAGATTACAAAGCTCCCGCCAAATCAAATCAATAGTCTTCTAATGGCTTCCTTCTGAAAAGCGTCTTCTGATTACTTCGCTTTGGGAATACTCGATTCTTGTAATAATATTTAAGAAATTCGCAAGGACGACGATTTTCCAAAAGTTTCCGGTGTTTCTCGGCGCTCCATTTTGAGGCATTTAATAGGACAGTGTTTACCAGCCTTTTCAGATCTTTTTTTCAACAAAGCAGAGCAGTTAATTATAATTTGAGACTATAAATAGGTTTTTGAAATTGTCTTTTCACTAGTAACTCTAAAGTTTACTGATATATTTTTATGCTTTAGAGAGAAACGAGAAATAAGCGCCGTCCATGTACGCGTATGTACAATTGTACATTTACAATACTCAAGGGCATAGATATGCGTTGCCAGCCCTTTAAATGGGAATACGCTCTTCTTTTTTAATGTACGTTCGTCTTTTTAAATTTGAATAGCTACATTTATTTCGTAAGGACGTAAATAATGTTGTTATATAAGACTGATTTTGTTTCAACAAGTCCAAAGTGACCTGCAACGAACGACCTACGAACTTTTTTGAGTCGTCCATCTAGTGGGTGTTTGTCCTACGTTCTGGTTGCCGGCACATGGTTCCGCTAGGACCTTGATGAAATATATGCACATAATTAGTTATGTGATTTGTTAAATATCACAAAGGGATCCCAACTTTGTCGAATTTTCGAAATTATATGGACGTTTATCCAAAGCTCTTACGGTGAAGGAAAACATCGTGAGGAAACCTGCGCACACCTGCGAAAAATTTAAACAGCTGTGCGTGAAGTCGGTCAATCCGCACTGAGCACGCGTGGACGACTAAGGCTCCCACTGTACGAGTAGGCTCGCGAAAACCTGTGTTACATACTACAGGGTGTAGTATTTAACTGTCATAAGACTCAAAAATCAAAATCTATAAAAAAAACATTAATTTTATTTAAACTACATATTGTTTACACCAAAATACGGTACAAAACATGAACGTATTGTCTTGAGGCATTCTTATAATTCAATATTCTTAATTATGATTTTATATCACCTTATTTAAACATTTTGACTTGTATTAACAACATTTTACCTATAAAAGGTACCTGCATATGGCATGCACAAGTTAATTTGTATCGGGTAAATATCGGAATCGTGGAAACGTTCTCCTGCTGTCCCGAAGAGGCGATCACAGCATCCGAATGTCTGGAGATAAATCATATTCGGTATGAGTCTATTCAAGTGTGCGGAAGTTACAAGGATAAGCCCACGATAATTCTGCGAATGTAAAACTTGTGTGCCACCAGATGACATTCATTCATACACTGCCAGCGTATTGTTAATACTTGACGGTCAGCATTGAAAACAATTATATCTTTTATTTTTGTCTAATAAATTACTAATAACTTATTTGTGAAGATATCGTGCTTAAAAGTCTTTAGAAGGGATCCTTATTGATGAAAAATAAAGGTCCTGCCTCTCTGACAAAAAATTAAAGGTGACAATAATTTTTTGAAATTCACGTTTAGAGCTAAATTATTGCCAGGAAGTTAAAATAAAAAAAACAAAAACTGAATTATTTTTTTTGCTGACTGTTCCCTCACAGATTTATTCCGTAGTATGACGCGTCCCACGCGATTCGCCTACGCGAATTGGATAGTTGCCGCCAATCCTAGTGAAATGGTAACATTTCTCATTTTAAAATAGAGACGATATGGGTTGGAGAATTGTTCATTACTGTACGTACAGTAATTATGGATCTCGTCTGGCAAACAAATTTTACTCAAACTTAGAAGTGCAAATAATACGTTTAACAATACTTTTTAAAAACACCAATAACCATTTGTTTTTTTTTTTTGCAAATATCAAGCACCCAGCTACTGCTCAAGGATCGAACCAGAAACCATTCGTGTACTAACCGACTGTTCAAGTATTACACCACTTAGGTCGATATAAGTACTTTAAAAGTAACATAGCCTACAATAACATACAAGTAAGTAATTTTCGACCAAGTAACGTTATGTTAAGGTTCGATTAAGGTATATCGCAAAGAGTTCTCCTTCGGACAACCGCGAATAAAATAATGAGTACAACATAACTGGGATTTATAAGTAAGAATATTCTGTCAATACTTGACGGCCCGTGTGGTGTAAAGGTTCAGACGGCTCTTACACCAAGGACTTCGAATCCCGGGCAGTGCAAACATTTATGTGCATGAACATGTCTGTTTATATCGGTCTGGGTATTTTCTATGTATAAAATGAACGTAAGGCTGCCTTTTAAGTGGTGTCGTTTGCCAACCTCTCGCGATTAAAAAAAACATAATTATGCCATTTTCATTATTTTGAATTTAGAATTGGAAAAAAAAGAATGTTCTCAGATTGGTCTAATAATTTTAAAGTATAGTCTATACAAACATGACAAGTCAGTGGTAAAAATGAAAATAGGTATCTGAGGAACTAGAACTTTCAAATGGGATTATCGCGATTGTTGCCTTCCGATCTGGAGGGCGCGGGTTCAAATACCGGCACTTACTAACGTCTTTTCGAATTTTGAAAATTATTTTTACGATTATCCTACGCTCTTACAGTGGAGAAAAACATATTGAGGAAACCTGCGCATGCCTGCGAAGGGATTAAAAGATTGTGCGCATAGGGCCTGCGTGGACGACTAAGGCCTAGACAACCTTTACGGGTAGGCTCGTGCCCCTCGGTGCGGACTTATAATGAGCTGATGTGATGATGATGATGAAGAGCGGGTAGCAAAACTCTGTCAGTACACTTAAATTTTAATATGTGTCTCCAACTTGTCAAGCGTGGAATTTATGGGCAAAATTCTTCACCATAGTGAATAAATACCTTAGAAACTGCCAAAGATATTCTACAAGTGTAATATTATAAAGCGTTTGAATATTTTGAAAGGATAACATGATTTCAGTCGTTGCTAAATTTCACGAGTCTCCTCATATCAATGAAATTGAATTCCCATGGTGATACATACAGCTTAAATAACAGTACACTAAATAATTTATCGCCCCAGCATCATAAATAACCTTTTCTATTCAAAATTGGTGAAACACCACTCGTCTTGTTCTCATGGGAACTCGATCATTTCCAAGGAGTTCGTTCAATATTAATGTTGAGACACTTTAGATGCAAGAGAATAGAGCATTTTGTATATAAATTGGTTGTGCGACCTGGTTTATCTAAACAGTATGTCGACACTTACTCTCAATTGTTATGAATTTCATGTTGGTGTTGTTTATACTTATGAAACCTCTTCTCTTAAAAAAGATTTTTCTTTTTGTTGTAACGTTAAACAAGTATATATTATGAATATTGTATTGCAAATAATTTATGAAACCAATTTTACGCATTAAATAGTGATTTATATTTCCTAGATTATTAAAATGATTGTTAAAATAAGTATTCGAAAACGACGTTTCGATTTGCTTTTATTCAATGTTGGAAAATGTTTTTTAGCAATCATACGAGCATATAAACGTACATATTATTGTGTTGCTAGGGTGAGCGCTATCAGAGCTCAATAGCGAAAAGCTTATTAAAAAACATGAAAATACTGATGGTGGATATAGCATAGACTAAAACCTCAAATACTTAGTTTTGTCTATGTTTAACCCTTTGACCACCGATGACGCATATATCCAACTAAAACAATAGATTTACTATTGTGTCTGGGATCCTGGCGGTTAAAAGGTTAACAATTACATTTTCAAAGCGAAAACTACAAACAATTCATTCATTTATTTGTAGGTAACCACTTACTATCAGTAAAGACTTACAATGGAATGTTACAGAAAATTACAAACATGCCGACGTCAGCGATTTCCAGAAATATGATAAAGATCTTAACTGCGGACTAAGTCATCGTGGCACAGTTGTAATACAATGTAACTCGTATATTGACCGTCACCAAACAACAGTTTGGTTACATTGAATTTTTTTTATAAAAGTAACATTCTTATAAGTTTCCGAGAAGTCGAATCCGGCGATCGGATCGGGATCTATGCGGCTGCGGTTTCCAAGTACTGCGAGGGTATTCACAAGCGCCCAGTTTACATCGATATCACACAAAACTAGCCTTTTGAGTGTAGTTTTGTACTCGTATGTAGTTATTATAATTATATTAGTTGAAGTGAAATGTGACAACATTTACCTATAACCACTACTGCCGCTGGGCGATTTCAAAATTGTACCTAAAACTTGTTAGTACCCATTTAAAGTATTTTTTTGCAATATGGTTTTATAAATTATCTGTATTAAGCAGAGATTACAATAAGTATCAAAGTGGTAAAACTTACATTATTTGTTGTGAACTCATCCATACTGCTTTATTAAACAATATTATTTAAACAGTCATCATTTATTAATTATTTGCCAATCTTTTAAATGTTTAGGCGCCAATAAATATTTCAAACACTTAGTGTTTCAATGTACACGTAATGCTTTCTAAGACTTACTTCTGGGGAGACTTGGATTCAAATTTACAGTTCTTACAAAAATATTCATTGAATCGAAAGCACCTATTGTAGGCGAATGATACCGAAATTATATCTATCACTCATTTGTGCGGTAACTGTATTTAAGGCAATTGGTAACTAACTTTGTTTAATTTATCTCACTTCGAGTTGAAGCCCTAACTCGATAACTACATCAGACGATAAAAACGTTCTCTTGTACAACAGCGGTGCAAATAACAGCGAGAGTAATTAGTGGAGTTATTAATCTGCCTAATCCAGGGCTAGACGTCGCCCAGTCTAGCATTAACTGCTCAGCCGTAGACAAATGTTTACTCATTTGTTGCGGTGCTCCCGTTTACAATACGTACGTGCAGGGGTAAATGTTACAATACTGAACCTTAACTCGCTGGTATACGACGCACGAATGCACAGGCTTAGGGTCGATCGTACTTTGAATTTCGTGCCCGCAACTAGCGAGCGTGTTTAGTTCGAACGTACGCCGATAGATGGCGGTAAGTGTTCTGTCTTTGTGAGATGATTTTTGTAAATAACTAATCAATCCATTTGAACTTAGATAAACAATAAACTAACTAGATGCATAATCTCACTCAAAAAGTGTCCGAGACAAAATTATGCCCATCCGTCAGTTGAGCAAAATTTTTTTTTTTTTTATGTTATAAGTGTACAGGACGGTCTGGACGTTCACCTGATGGTAAGTGATACGCCAGACCATGACAGAGCGGCATTAAAGGAGACCAACAACTGATAGACAGTTATTATCCTCCATCAATGTCGCACTGCGCCCGTCACCCGAGACAACAGATGTTACAAAGATGGACAAAGTGCATAACACTCCTGTTTCACGGACTGATATCTGGCACTGCGGTGGTACCTACCTAGACGACTCAGTATCGAGTCTACCACCTAGTAAAATAATCACTTCGTTCGCTACATGTCATAGTAACATTGTAGTATGCTCGTGCTTTTGACTATGTACCCTTTTAATGACGGAAGGTCAAAATTTTAATGAATAATTTGATGTCCTAAATATAACATGTGTAAACGTATGTGTCAAGCGTCTCGGACATTTTTTGGTTGATATTTCTTCGTGAACTAAATGTTCATCAAAGCATTTAAAGAATGTTCTTTTAAGTGAACACAATGCCTACTTATTAGTTTAGATGTAAAAATGGAATCGGTTTTTAAAGAACTTTTCACTGAATAACAATACGTTTGAGACGAAAGGAAGCGTGCTAATGCCGTCACCTTATCTCCCCCATATTAATCACTAGCAGCGCAGAATCTGACTTGGATGTACTGTGCTCAATTGATAAAATAGGCGTGTTGCTTATCGAATGCAAATTGACGATGTATCGATTGGGTAATTCACTCATCCTTTATCGATTTCGAGTGCGCTCGCGGCAGAATCGATGCACACTTTGTATAAATGAGAGATTAAGAAACAATAATTTTGATTTGTTGCGTGTTTATATGCTTTGCTTTTGAGATTTATTGTTATGTTTTCTTATTGGTAAATGCATTTAATTTTATGAAACTTATATTTTTGCATGTCATTTTACGTTTAATAGTGTAGTCATAGTAATGCATTAGTTATCAGTTACTTTACAGATTTAATTTATCAGATTCCGTTAATCGATTTGATTATTCCACAGACATCCGAATATACAATTAGACTGGACAAGCCGCCAAGTTTATAGGCAGTCCCAGTGTCGCAATTTCTTTTCGGTTCTTACCTGTGAAAAGTTATTATATTTCTTGGTAAATTTTCTGATTCATTGCGATGATGGCATGTTACAATTGCACAGGGTGGCATTTTGGAAAAAAAACGGTAATTTCATCTAATATTCGTGCGTCTTGACTCGCTCGAAACTGGTAGCTAGTGTATGCTCGTTGAGCTTGCATTTGTTTGCACTTTAAACGCGGCTTGCCCCCATCTCTTGTATTGGGAAATCTGTGGATTATTCATTGAGTATATCATAATAATAAATTAGGTTGTTTAGGTACTTAAATAAGTAACCAGTTAAGTACAATATTTGAGAAGAGTTTCACGACTTCACGATCTACACGAGTTTCCTGCTGCCAGCCAGCCAGCAGGCTGCTGGAGCCTTGTCGGTAGATAACAGTTCTCCGATCCGATGGTTGATTCATTAAAAGTAATTTCTTTTCTGACGTTTGTAAAGTATCTTTTCAAGATTTAAATGAATAAAAGTAGTTAAAGCAAGTAATATTCTTAATTTTAACAAACGATGTATGTCAACAAGGCGCTAGAACCTAGTAATGGGTAACTGGACTAGTATAGTGCGGCGTGCTGTGATCCGTGCTTTTATCTAAAATAATAAAAGTTAACATTAGGGCTATATTAGTATGTAACGGATGCGATGAAAATATGTATTTTTAAATTTCTATATGTGATTTACAAAATAAGGAGTGTCGCTCCTAGCACAATGGCTGCATTTCTCTAGTAGATTTATAGTCGTTTATTGAAATACAATAGGGAACGATGTTGTTTTTATGTTGGCATTACGCAAGTGGTCGATGCGGCATTAATTTATTGCGCGGGCGACCGGATCCATATTGTCTAGCCGGCTTGTGGTTCTATATGTCGTGTTATGGGTTGTCAAATACACTAATCAGCATAGGAAGATTAGGCTGTAACCCCCCACTTCCTCCACCTTCTACTTAAGGTTAAGTATCCTCCTTCAATAGTAAAAGGAGGCATATGGTGTGTAATAGTAAAATATATGTTATGTAGTTATGTATTATATGTATTCATTTTAATATATATTGTTATGTTTATTTATTTTATTTTTATATATATATATATATATATATATATATATATATATATATATATATATATATATATATATATATTATTTATATTTAGTTTTTTTGCTAGTGTTAAGAGAATGCCACATGGCATTAAGTTCGCCTTTGTACATAATTTATGTGTGCAATAAAGATTAAATAAATAAATATGGTATCTAACATACAATTCCGTAGCAGTTTGTATAATGACCACGAAACCAATGTAATCCGGCGGACATTCCATAAAAAAATAGTTTTTATTAAATGATATGACATTAACCTGAATGAAGAGAAAACATAATTTATATGAAGATAAAAACTTTGAATATTTATTTCTTTTTTATCAGTTCATAAGTGAGGGTGAGGACTGGCATCTAGGCTATAAAAACAATCGTGTATCAACTTGTATCAACGGTTGACATTATTTCGTAACTCACACTGATAGTCAAGTTGTAAGTAATATAAGTAAGAACACCTCTGACGATAACGTTCCGAAATGATAACTTGTGTTCTAAGAAACTGGCCAATCGAAGGGTTCCGTTCTGGGTCATAGAATTTCAATAATAGCTGTGAGAGTTAGGATAGTGTTTTTAAACTTTGACATGATAAAAAGGGAGGGTTGTCGCAAACTTGTGTATTCTTGGGTATTAATGATATGAATATTTTATGAATTATATCATTGTCAAATAAAGCATTATCATTTATTTTATGCTAATTCAGTTTGTACAATCATCATCATGTTAGCGTAATATGTCCACTGCTGAACGAAGGCCTTTTAGGCATACTGATTAGTTGCAGTTGCTAACATATCTCCTCAAAGGATTTGTTTTTTATGCGTGTAATGTGGAGGCAGTAGTTTTCGGGATCTCCTTATTCGTAACCCAATACGGCACAAAGCCGGGGTTAACAGTCTTGGCAAACAAAAGAGAAGACCGATTCGTTAGTGCCCGTGATTGGGTTCGGTGACCCTTAGCGTTGACAAATTAAATTTGACTCTTGCCGTTTGACAAATTACTCTAGTCGGATTTGTTAGTTTTAGGCTTGTATTTCCGATTGGGGTATACGTATACTGGTTGGGTTTGCTTTGGGTCACTTTGGGACTTAATTTAAATGTGCAATGGATGGTACGTAACAACTGGTTTCCGGTACAAATGTTTATATCCTGTTAACACCTGAACGTTTTGCGGTAAAATCAGTATGAAATTTATGTTTTGGCTAAAGTCCCTTCTATACAGCGCAAGCAATTAGAAATCAATTATTCATTGATTATTTCAATTGAACATAGCATTCATCACTCAGACTTCATTGTTATATTCGAGGAAGTTTCTGAGAAATATTTTTTAAGAGACATTTATTACTAATTTTGCCACAGTCCGTTAGTATGCAAATTAATGGTTTTATTTGAAATAATCGACGATCCTTCGTTTATGATTATATTCAATCACTAGGATTACGACTAGAATGCATGTCTGTCGATGTTGTTTTGAAGTAAACTAACTTAACCACGACGTAATCCAAGATGCACACGAAAATCACATAATCAATTCGAAAAGTTCCGAAGTTTATCACCGGCGATAAATCACGACGCATGTATCTGTATTTATATCGTAGACCGACAACGCACGCGTCGAGACATCACAATTGTTGTGCAAAGGAAGCAGTCGAGATTGTTCGAAGTGAACTGTCGGCCATTAAACGAGGAACAGGAAAGAGCAGCGCTGCTGCGCTTGTAACTTAAAAGCGGCTAACCGACAAACGCAATTTTTTGATCAGTAGTTTTGGATTTTTGTGCAACGTATAGATGGCATGAATATGTGCATCTGAAAGTGATAATTTACAAGCATTGACTTTGTTATATCTATGTTAAAACAAATGTTAACAATAGATACACTTCAACAGATAATATTCCATTCAAATAAGTTTTCCGTGTCAACTCCAAAAATAGATTTCGTCAGTTAACGGCGTTTCAGGTAGTGGACGGCAGAACGATCAGTCGGCACGCGGCGCGACTCGCAGATTGACGGTGTATGTCTGCAAAGCACGGTCAAAGTAAGGATGTGCCTAAGACAATATCGATAGTACATGTCAGTCACATTATTACGGATATTTTTATAATATGTCTTATATTATTTTACCAAATATGTATGTCTGCAAAGCACTGTCACAATAAGGATGTGCCTAGGAGAATATCGATAGTACTTGCAGTCACATTACTACGAATATTTCAGTGACTTATTGTACCCACTCAGTGAAACCGAAATCATAAGACATACAAAAAGTAGTGGTAATGAAAGACATCGCGCGATGCGTAGAGTATTTCGACTTCTGTGCAAAACATCGGTGAGGCTTATTATATTAGTATTGTACTACTGTTAAGATTAAATCTTCTTTGTCAGACGAGCGACAGAAATAACACTTAATTAATAATAATTATTATTAGTGAAAGTGGATACAGCGAAACAACTGTGTATGTTTTGTGGCAAATGGAAAGATATGGTCTTTGTCTACCCCTACGCGAAAAATCGTTATTATAAATGTAAAAATACAGAATCATCAAAGTGTGCGTTGGCTTCATTACTTTTAAATACCTTGTCAAAGTAAAAAAAATGTTTAATATGTAGATCAGGTATCGATGTTCGCGTATTGTTCCGTCGAACCCTACAGAGCAGATGAGGCGCGGGCCGACGCATCCGGCTCGCTGTGTGTCGCCAGGTACCGTTATGCGATTGGGCGACTCGTGAAGCAATCTTAAATGACACATTTATGGTGTTTTTATACGGCACACATTCTTCTTTTGTTTATGTTTGAGTTTCGATAAGTTAAAATTTACCTGATCAACTAAATGTATGCAATGGTAATTGGTGTCTCTATCAGGATGGGCCAGCTTCAAACTTAGCAATTATTTTGTGATTACCATAACTGAATCATTTTATTAGTATACTAATAGCTTGCCTAGTTTATGATCATATTGTACAAGACAACAATTTGGTTAATTTGTAAACACATCAAGTAACTTAAACACGATGTTTAGGTTTTACTCGTAGATTAGATTCGCTTATCACTTATTATATATAATAGGCATACATTAAGCTATTTTAGAAGAGTTTTAGTTTATTTTTGCGAGGAATATTTTGTATTTAATGTGTAAATTTGTGAAAAGTGACCAGTCGTAGTTAGTAACAAAGTGTTAAACGATTGTACCGCTTGATTAAGATGCCTTTGTTACCCCGAGTAGCGTAGCCAATATTTTGTTCCGAACTACACAGATATATTTTCTAAGATTCTGAAGTGTAAAATTATGATATTTTCAAGAAAATCGTTGCGTTGTAGAATTTTGTAATATCTTCAAAGCAAACTAAATAGTATCTACACAACTAAACTCTTGATATTGCCCTTTGTAAATAAATCTTTATATGATTGTTAGGTACTTGTTCCATAATTATACATACCCGAAAAAATAAATAATAAGAGGTTAGGGAAAACTGGATAAAATTTGAATACAAATGACTGCGTGTACCAGGACCGCAGCGGCGGTGGGAGATTGGTCGAGGCTTGCAAAAATTCGTGTACCGAGAGGTCACTGGCGCCGTCTGTCGCGCAGGTCGAGTACCGCGCGTGGCGCGCTTGAGGTAGGTCCCGTTACTCCTCCGGCCTATATTCTCCTGGTAATTGGCCGGAGCTTGCGGCCCCCTTTTGTTATGAAAAAAAGACTTCAACGTTTTTAAATCTGTAATGAAAACCAGAAAGCGCGAGACCCTTCATTTACGATTAGGATTGGCGAAGCCGATTTGCATTTGTATAGGATAGGAACAAGTTGGTTAATTGGTATTTGTTGTATAATGGTCGGGGTACTTCTGTTGAGTTACTGATATTATTTTGGTATGCGGTGATCCGTGTTGGTACAAAAATAGAATTATTACTTATACAAAACTAATATAAAATAATTATGACTTTTCTCTGGACGTTAAGATACCTTTTGAGTTTCCGTAGTAGATATTACTGTAACTATAAATTTGCGGATAGTTTGGTCACAATGGATATGTCCTCATTAAGACAAAATAGTCTTCTCGTAATTACATGATAATTTTCATATTGGATATAAATACTTGCATCAAACTGCATCCGCGTACCACAGCAATTAAGCGGTTATAAATAACGAACTCGGACAAGCTGTCAACTCTGTTTACGATAAACGCGTTCTGGGAACTGTCAGATTGCAAATTCGAAACCCAATGGACGTTCAAAATTACAAAGGTTCTGTTTTATCAATTTTTCATTGGCAGTCGTCGAAACACATAGCGATGGGTTCCGTATGTACTGTCCATTGAGTCCGTGGGAACTGTACAGTGAGCTGGGCGGAACAGTGGCTTATCTTTGAAATATCGCCGCTGACAACGCGACTCGCAAACGCTCGGGAAATTGTTAGCGTCCGAGCGGGCACGACGTTGCGTGTCGCGGCGAACTATTACTATACAGTATTGTTTGCTGTGTGTATGTGTTTTGTTTGTATAATATGACACTTTAATAGTCACATGGACAGATATAAATAAAAATCTATTATTTGTAGGTTGCCAGTGACACTCAAATGTGTTACGTACTGCAATTCAGGCAATTTTTAAACATTATATTTCTTTTTCAATTTGTGTACCTGCGGGTACACAATCGTTTTTATGGTTGGGTAATTGTTAAAAAAAAACAAAAAGAAACTCACATTGATGAAAAGTAATTATTGTAAGTTATTTATTACCTTTTAAAAAGTAATACGTAACTTAGTTCCGATTTAATAAATGTCTGTAGCATTATTTCTGATGATAACACAAATATTTAGATCAATCAATTAGAGATACAGAATGTGATGTATTTTATACGATTTCACAATCATATATTATAAACGTATTACAATATAGAATATGTAAAATCCCATACTTAAAAACCTTTAGTACACAACGAAAAAATTATACTAGATTTT
Organism: Leucinodes orbonalis; assembly: GCA_019425675.1. Taxonomy (NCBI): domain Eukaryota; kingdom Metazoa; phylum Arthropoda; class Insecta; order Lepidoptera; family Crambidae; genus Leucinodes; species Leucinodes orbonalis. The sequence continues at coordinate 125,990 of PQWD01005992.1, read as the reverse complement.
AAAATATGTGTCAATGTACGGCACATTTAAACATGTTTTAAAATCCAGTATACCTTCCTTAATTGATCGGAATTATGATTCGTCCTGCGAATAGCGAATAACACCTTAAAAACTATATAACCAAGATATAATACAAACGATTTTCAAACGTTTGATTTAATATATCGTTGTATAGATATAATGCATACAAATGTTGGAAAGCCCGACGCGTTCCAGTAGCTTATCTTTGAAATATCGCCGCCGACAGCACAACTCCGTGGTTGGCGCGTGGAAAATTGTTGGCTCCATTAATTTTATTTAGTCGCCACTCGCGGGAAAGTATTTTGGGGCTTATTTAACGGTTGATTAACAGATGGACCGATGTGCACTCTTGCATAATACACAGACGTTTGTAAATGTATTAAGGAAATTGAAAATACAGTGAAACTCGTAGGTATCAACGCAACGATCTATCGAGGGTTAGTAATACTGCTGCATATGTACATTGTGGCACCAGAAGGTAAAGAAATTCATTGCCGGCCCTTTATTTCAATTTTTTTTTAATCAATCCTGTATAAGTCCTACTGCTTTACACGGAACTAATTTACTACTTATTTACACCTATCCCTTCCATTTATTATACCTACACATCTTTACGTCACAAGATACAACCGGATTGTACAGATCACGAGTTTATTATAGGGGACAGTGGCACTTATCATGAAGTGTCTACTCACAGCAATTATTGCTTACCTTACCTACTTATGTCTATTGACATAAGTAGGTAAGGTAAGCAATAATTACTTAATTGAGTATCATGTAATGTTCCAAAATAAACAGTGTATTAATATAATCGTAGAACAAGGAACTTTTTCTTTTTTGCGCGTTGGCAAAATGCCAGATAATAATAAAGTGAGATTATGTCAGTTTGATTTCCGAATTGGCCATTTTAGGAAATTTCTTGATGTTCATGAAGTTCCGGAAGTTGGCCAAACTATACGAGTAAGACTAAACTTTCGTGTTGAGTTCTAGTAATGACAGTCAACACACTATCTATTCTCTCTTCAACCTATTGCAGTCCACTGCTGGACATAGGTCTCCCCCATTTTGCGCCAGACATCCCGGTCCTCCGCCTTTCTCATCCAGCTTCCACCAGCGACCTTTCGCAAGTCGTCGGTCCATCGGGCCGGAGGGCGTCCTACGCTACGCTTGCCAAGACGCGGTCTCCACTCCAGAACTCGTCTGCTCCAACGGCCATCGGTTCTGCGACATACGGACCAGCCCACTGCCACTTCAACTTTGATCCGGCGGGCTATGTCGGTAACTTTAGTTCTCTTACGAATTAAATCATTTCTAATCTTATTCCTAAGAGAGACTCCAAGCATAGCTCGCTCCATTGCGCGTTGAGTGACTTTGAACTATCTATCTATTCATCATCAACGAATCATCATAAAAAATCAACGAAATTAAATTGCAACAGTGATGGAAACCACATCACTTGTGGTATCCATCATCATCAGTATGGGATATAAACTTCTATTCTATTCCACAAAAATAAACATATACTATACAATAGTATACAAGAACGGTAACTTTTCAAATAACACTTTTGACGTTGATTGACTTAAGACGTTTATTCATCGTCCCTTAATAATCACATTTAAATCTATCATATAATTTAACTTCGGTTACATAAGTAAAATGCTTTGGTTACAAAATATAGCGTTACTTAGTTGGAATCTGAATATTTCCTCGATTCGGTCGATGTCTGGCTCTGTTTAAAGGTTACTGGTTAATGTAGTCAGCTTACAGAAATGTCGATTTATAAAATGTACACAAAGACCTATTAATATTGTGTGTACGACCACTTTATGCCTTGCTTACAAATTGCAAGCAGCAACAAAGTAATCGCTCATCCCTCTGTTAAACGCCAGAAGCTAATTGCAAGTTAACCGTGTGGTACGAACTTGATCCACAATTGGAGTTACAGAAGGCTAACATCAAAGTTTAAAAAAAAATTAGGAGCCCAAATAGGGTGGTAGTTGCATCCGTTATATGTTTCAAATGAACACCTGCTTTTTTAAGCTATTTTTATATTTTTTCGTCTATTATTATTGTTTTATATATATCATCACCGCTATTGTTTCATTTATCTTCACCACGTCATAAGTCTTCACCATCGGTCACTGTTGTCGACAACAACGTAATATTCATTTTTCTATATTTCAACGTACATTGTAGTACTAGAGCGTCGGTGGCTCAGTGGTGTGGACTGTCGCCTTCCTACCGGGAGGGCTGAGGTTCAAATCCCGACACGTACCAATGTATTTTCGAATTTTCGAAAAATATATGTACGTTATCCGACGCTCTTACGGTGAAGGAAAACATCGCGAGGAAACCTTCATGCACGCCTGCGAAGAGATTCGAAGGTTGTGTGTGAAGTCGTCCAATCCGCACTGGGCCCTCGTGGATGACTAAGGCCTAATCACCCTATACGGGTAGGCTCGTTCCCCTCGGTGGGGACGTTTAATGAGCTGATGATGATTGTAGTGTACCCATTTTTTTATCATTAAATAAGGACCTAAAGTTAACTAACATGATCATTTCTTAAACACTATAAGCCCTTGATAAGTTTTGTGTAATTCGCATCTCTGATGAGTAAAACATTTTTTTTATTTAGTTACAAAACATTATTTCGCAAGGCTACCATTTGTTACTTGAAACGAAAACTATCCCGAGACACGCTCTAGCTCTTAGCTGTTTTAGTTGGCCAATCGAGTATGCGCACAAGGGACCTTCTGCATTTTATTATTTAGTGCAACAGTCGCGACTCGTAGATATGGTAATGAAGGAAGCACTAGTTTTGTCTGAGTGTGCGCCGCCGTCCGACGAATAAATACCGACCTAGACAGATTTACGACTTGACGCCGTGCAATGTACTCGACTTGAGGCGCTCAATCTTTGCGGTTTGTAAATATTTCTGTGCGGTAAGTCTAATTTTGCATGTCTTTTATTTTGATGATCGATTTGGTGTAGCTAATGATGGACAACTCCGCAACACAACAAAGACGTTTCGGGCTAAGTTCCTGTGAATATCTGTATGTTATGGTTTAGGTGTTTTTTGTTCACATTTATAAGCTTAGAAGTGTTTTGTCCGTTGTTTAGTTCTCATATTTCATACTAAGTATTGTAAGGGTTGTAATCGTGGTTGGGTAGCGCGAAAGTGGGGGGATGTTTAACATTGCTTCAAAGACAGTTATCTCATATTATATAAATACAAACATATAATGGTAACCTCGAGACAAGCGGATACTGTCGGGTTTTATATAACCTTTACAAGGTTCACCTTAAGGTTATTTTCCCTATCCTTTTGTAAGCTATGTATATATATGTTACGGACAATTTGATAAATCCGGGCACTATTAATAATGGCTTTTTTAAAATAATGGCCGGTTCTTCTTAAGAATGCCAATTAACGGCAGTAACGTTGCCCATCATAGCCGTAGACGCTTCAATCTAAAATGATTTCTGGTTTAAATTATTAATAACATTGAAAATGATCATGATAGAAGCAAAACAAAATTATCATTCGACGAGTATTTCATCGTTCGATATGAAAATCTTTGTTCCTTATTAGTTTTTGGAGGTCAAGCCTGACAATATGATTTTGGTTTATGGTCTCGCGAACTTCTTTTGCTTGATGCACGACTGCAAATTATGAGGAAAACAGAGGACCAGGATATCTGGCGCAAAATGGGGGAGACTTATGTCCGGTAACTGCGATAGTTTGAAGAAAGAGCAAGATACGCCCCTGGCACGTTTGTAAGTTTTAAGTATTCAGTAAGTGTCTTTGTATTCAGATTTCTTCGCGTTATTGTACTCATTAAAGTAATCTTAAACTACCGGTTTTACAGTTATTTAAAGAGCAACAAGTTCATTCTTTAACACAGCGATGACTAAACTTAATGTTCTCTTAAGTTTAAACGATTTTACTGCCTTTCGTAGAAAAATTGTAATCTAATGTGTTGTACAAAATATAACCGGTTTCAATGCGATACGACGAGCGTTGAGTTTGACATCTCATTGTGCGTCACACAAGTAATATGCGCCAGTGTTTCTCTTGAAATACGAAATATTGAACGTTATAATAAACGTAAATGATATCTTCAGCCTATAACTTTACCCGACAGAGCATAGGTCTTCTCGCACAGCATTTCCATGGAGGAGATCAGGCTGTTACGCATCAAGAGTGCTCAGTGCGGATTGGCGGATGTTACGGACTACAATTATAATTGTCGCCGGGACTGACAGCTCTACTTTCCCTCCGCAGCACGGAATTATTATTTTTTTCAGACAATCGGTTGTTTCAGCCTGCAATGTTGTTTGACATTCTATTTAGTGTAGTGGTTGAGACTAGGTATGTTTTCAAAAAAATAAGTATGTTTATCCGTTGTTAGTAACCATAATACTAGTTTAATGTCCTAACTAACCAATTTAGGTTTTCACAAAGTGACCTTCACTATGCGAGTCTCTCCGGGATTCAAACTCACGGCCCCCGGATCATTGCAATCTTAGCCCAACGCTATTACACGAGCGTTGACATCTGTGCGTCACACACATAAAATGCTCCAGTATTTCTCTTGGAATACGAACCGAACTGTGTACGTTATACAATAAAAGGTAAATGATATCGCCTACACAGAAATAGGTATTACTATTTTCGTGTTTTCTCTATTGTCTTAAATAGGACATTGAGAAAGGTAATAAAGATAGTTGGCGACGCGAGCCGGATAAAAATAGGTCGGGATCGTCTTAACGGTCGAGTGGTACAATAAGTTGCCCCAGCGGCCGTTTGCTGCTGACAAATGAATGTATAAATAAAAAGTACTGGAATGAAAATGTACATTTTGATTGGGAATCGGTGGCCGGTGTTCAACCTGTGCCGTGCCGGCAAAAAGTTGAAGGGACGCGGTAATGAGATGGCAATCGATACTCCAATAGTTATAAATTATGAATGCCCGATTAACCACTTAGGGAACGGGCTTAGTATTGTTTAATTGAACCTTTATTTGTTCACTACTATTATAAGGTGTAGTTACAAAGTGTTTCGGTTCATGGTTGGGTAAATTGAATGAGATGGGTGTCAAGCGGACATTATTTGATTGCGGTTTAGCAATAAGGGTCTGTCTGTCCAAGAAGGCTGACCAAAAATAAAATAGGTTGACAATTATTGAGGGACGACTTCTTCAATTTCGACTTGTAGCAGTACACTTTCATATCGGTCGACAACCTTTTGGTGCAGCGGTTGAGACGTCGGCTCCTACACCAAGGGTTCTGGGTTCGATCCCCGGGCAGTACAAACATTTGTGTGCATAACATGTCTGTTTTCTATACATAATATAATATATAATTCATATATTTACAAAAAAAATGTATATAAGTATGTTACCCGTTGTTTAACTAACTTGGGCTAGATGGCGCTTTGAATGTCAGTGGATATTTATTTTATTTTTATATGGAACATGGGTATGATCCTTGATGGTAAGGAGCAACTGCTGCCTATTATACACAAACAATCACAAAAAAGATCCCTAATCAGTCAATATTAACAGTCAATTTAGGAATCACAGTATTTAGACATTTTACTTGAAACAATTCCTATATTCGAAAAACAAATTTAATGTTCTTTTTTCTGGAACTGTTTGCATCAATGAAATAAAATAACAACTGTGAGCAATATAATATAAATGAACATTAAAGATTGCTATAGCTCTCGGAGGAATACAGATATTACACATAGCTGTGAGTATTCTTTAACGGCCTTTGTTTCCAGTATGATTTCGTACTTACCTGGTACAACGATTCGTGGAAATTGAATATGCGTGGGTTTCTTAATATTCTTGTTATTTCTGGAATTGTTCTGTTAGATAAGTTTGTTTCTATGTCGATACGATGTAACGATTCCGTATGTTTTCGGAAATGAACAATTCCTTGGAAATGTATTCAATGATAAGGGATCTCAATAAATAAAAATAAATATTATGTTATTACAATTCATCATTTTCATACTTATAACATTGTATAAATAAGTTTAGTTACATTTTTTTTACCTGACAAATAAGGAAGCGATGTTTATTATTTTAGCATTGTCATGCTTCAAAGGAGAATATCACAATAATAATAATAAAGTATAACCAAAAATTTTTTTTTAAAACTTCAAAAATGAACTATTTTAGAGAAAATTACATATTTTTATTATTTGTCAATTATTATCTATGTATAATGCAATTATATATAAAACAATGACAATAAATTATTAGGAATACCTATTTTTGTATTCTTAATTAATTATCTTTTACCAACATTTACGTGTCTTATGTTAGCTAATGCTATAATATCTGACTGGCAACAAGTGTGATACCCATTTTGTTGTATCCTGAAATCTTTATTATGCCAAAATGTGTTTATTCCTAACCATAAGGGGTTAGCATATGCATCAAATATTGTTGCCACTCGTAGGCGAACACAAGTTTATTGCATAGTGTGCATCCACAGTAGTCCGCCGAGAGCGCGCTCCACCCTTGCTTACGAGTTTACAAACTTTGCTAATTCCTTATACGACTTCCTCGTTGAGGATTCGAATAATGCACGCGCATGGTAATCACGTCAAATGCGCGTGTAGGCAACGCCTACATTATATTTTCTTCTAAGACATCCAAGCCAAACAAATATAGTAAAACCAATGTAAATGCTAAAATGCCTTGTTTAAGGATATTATTGAAAGAAGGGGAATTTACAAAAGCAGTCGTGAGCCCGTAGCCCCTCAGACAATGAATCACCATCTTGCCCGAATCGTCCATCTTTGTGCAGTTTCAGAGACTTCTGGATGGCAAATAAAAGGGCAATCAAAGTGACCCAATATTGACCCGCATTATCATATTTAGCTTAAGAATCCATATCAATCCGACAATAAGAAGAAGAAGATCAGATTTAGCGCTACCGGATCGTTGTCTCCCCAAATTAGGTCTACCCCTCACTTCCAGAACTTCCAAAACTCACAAGTCACACCTCACTTTCTTAAAATTTCTAATGCAATTGATTATTGAAGTATAAAGTTGTTGGATAGCATTGCAACCAAAAAGAAGTAGAGCAAATAATGCGCAGACTCGCCAGCGCAAGGTCGTGAGTCCAGTTTTAATGCAGGGTTGCCAACCCTTACATAATATTTAATGTCATATTTATAATTTATGGTAATTTTAAATGTAAGAGGAGTCCTCTTTAAATCTTAGGTGTACAACTTTCGGCATCCAAGCCAACCTAATGGGCATGTGAGACATCGTGCCCAACAAGAATGAATCTTTGGCCGTACGCCGTACATCCCATATGTGTCATCCCATCATTTATGGGATAATTATTAAATGGAAATGTAATATTGTCATGATAGCTGTCTTTCTCTTTCTCTTCTGGTGTCCAAAGAATATCAGTGTCCGTAACGCATCTCCCAACATAATGGTGGCTTAAAGTAAATAAAGTTTGCCAAATACACGATTTTCAGTTTACTATTTTTGCACCCAATTTCAAATCGAAAAACACTATAAAATCTATGTCCGAGTGTATTCCTGAGATTCCGTAAAGATCTGAGCCAACAAGTGTAAGATTATTTTATGACACTTAAGTAATCAAACAATTAAGATTCATTTCACTTGATTGAACAATTAGATCATTTGATTTGTGGAAAATACGTTTACTTATAAACCCTATGTGCTAGCAGTTTGGGTGGCTACGGTTCAACAGTCGCTGGGCGTATCCGTCGAAACGCGCCGATATCCGAACCTTGCATGGCGACCGTCCGGCGCTGGTAACGCTTCGCGACACTTATCACGCGATATCCTTCGAAGGTCGATACACTTGCCGCCTGTTTCAGTGTCACCTTGTTTTGTTTTTATTACACATCACCTGTTGGGTTTGACAGTGTACCAAACTAGTTTTTCCCTGAAGGATTTTAATACATAGTATTAGTCTTGTTTTCTTGCATCTTATATTCATTTATTTGACTAAAATAAAAGTATAAGCAACTTTCTACTACGTTCCATAATGTTAAGAATTCATAAGAAGGTAACCAAAGGAAATGGTTTTTACTTAAAATAGTAATAATTATGAATAAACATATTCACAAAATATATCTAATACATTTGATAGTCAAATATGAAACATTCCATTTATTTAGACGTTCTGACTTAAACTTTAGGGTTTAATATTTTTGGGAGTTGGTAACACTGGGCTTGAAAGCGATCATTCGTCGCGGCCGATCGTTTTCACTGACCGTATAATTGTGCGACGTTTATGACCGTTAAGCTGCGTTTTTGTACAATGATGTATTCTGATGGTATCTGTGAAATGTAAATAATATAATTTACGCGTCATCGTCGGTCGGCTTGGTTTTGTGAGATATAATGGTTGTATCCATTGATAGTGGCAATATCCTGCGGTAAGCCGATCGAATTGCTGGTCTGCATTTTTGTGGGCAAAGCTTTAATAATGACTAGTGGACCCGACAGACTTCGTTCTGCTGAAAAGATTGGGGGAATGTAACAGTTTTTGGTTTGTCATGGCGATTGAATATGCATACCTACAATAATTAACATCTTATTACAACACTTTTTCGCTATACATATTTGTCCAGACGGTGTTGTGTTATCTGCTTACGCGAAATGTTTGCGTGTCTTTTTCTTGTCGCCCTAAAACATAGTTAAACTTTAATGAACACTTAAAAAAAGGAAAAAAATGGTCCAGGCATTGTTGAGTAAAAGCCTTTGCCAATACATTTTGCAATTATTTTTTATATTATAGATTTTGAATGTACATAGTCGTTTGATATTTATTGTGGAATGTTGGGACACTTTTAGTTTTGATCCTGAACTCAAGAAATTACAGTTGCTATTTTAGTTATATAGAGTTTTTAAATTATATTTCTATGAATTAGTAGGTTACAAAAGGAGTAGGCAGACCCAGGTGTGGCAGAGAATAGCTATATTTACCTAAAGTTTTTTCGATGAGTTTGCCTTACTTATAAAGATTACCCGGAACAAACATACAGACAAAAAAATATTTTACCGTATTTTATTACAATTATATTACAAACAGACACTTTAATTTTATTTATATGTAGGTCAATAAAAGTGTTAAAGTAAATCATACACAACTGACAAGATATTGTGGTTAAGCAGGTTAGAAGAGAGTGAATCGTTGTGTATTTAATGAAACCTCGTTCTCACAACATTGATTAGGTTACGGCCGATATGTGCAGCCGCGTAAAACTCGTTTGTCGCGCCTCCTTATTTACGCGACTCCATTTGGTAGCGAAATTTTTACCATTTCAAATAATAATTATTTCAGACATTATCCATTATATTATTTTATAGTATTACATACAATTAATTACTATGTTAGTAACATTTTATCCTTAAAACTAAATAAATATAATAGCATAACTGGGTATGCGTTACTTTTATTTGTAACAGGAATTTAAAATGGAAGTCTTTATTTCTATTGAACTAGGCCCTAGTGGTTTTCTATTGTACAAAGTTTTATTATTTTATTGTACCGAAGCATGGAGGAACCCCATATAATATTTTTTGGTTATCCATCTGACTATCGAGCAGCGACCTGCACAGAAGATTATTAGTAGGTTATGCAAAGTGAGTGACAAAAAGTTTTTGCGATTAGAAAACAATAAACAATATACATTTTTGTCAAATTGAGCGCTGTTGATAACAGCAGATCGTCTATGGTTTCAAATTTGTACAGGAAAAAAAGGCAAAGAAGTGGAAATCAATTAATATGTTAGCGATTTTCCGGGTTGTGTGGACGCATAGGGTATGCACTGCTTATTAGCTAGATGGAGTGGATGCCAATGCTATCGATCATTGTGAGAGTTGGTTAACTTACGCGATAATAAACAAAGTTCACCGCCATGCCATCGAGCCCTCAATCTTTTTTATAAGGTTATATACAATCAGTTCAAAGTCTAGGTGTTTACTTACATATCAGTAACCAAACGGACTAGTACGCAGCTCGCGATATTGTCGCACGAGATGAATATTCGTGCATTACGTGCATATGTATGGAGATTTTGTCACGCGTTATGTACGTGACTGGATTTTTTACGTTCAAAAACCTAATAGGTGAAGACGTGGAACGGAATGGAGGGGACGGACATTTGTGCTTTATTTTTTAACTTTAATACGCGTTGATTTGGATTAGACAGGTCTTTAATAAATGGTATAATAAATAAATTAGTATCCACGGACATTCCCACAGCGCCATCTATCTCCAAGTGGAGCTTGAAGCTTGTAGTATAGATACTAAACAACGGATGAATATAATTGTATAGTTTTTTGTATGTACATTAATATTATGCATAGAAACACCCAAACCAATACAAACTGATATGTTAATGCACACAAATGTCTGTACTGCCCGAGACACAAACTAGTAGTTGCCGACGTCTCAACCAATACATCAAATAATCTGATAAAAAGTGTCCGATTAAAAGCGTCGCATGAACGTACATATAATTTAGAAAATTCGAAAATACATTTTTACGTTGCAAGATATACCTGCACCCTCCAGGTCGGATGGTCTCTCGGATGGTCTACACCGCTCAAGTAGATAATAAAACCTTTTCATATAGAATATTTTATTTGTTGGTTAACAAACTAATCAAGACATAAATGGTCTAATAAACTGACAACCAACTGAGACACCATCATATTCATAATGTAAACATTTGCTATGTACTAACATACAGGAAATACAATATTTTACATGGAAAGAAATATGTGTATGGCCAAAGGCCAAGGTTCGCGGCTGTTGAATTATAAATAGTTTAAATACTTAACTGTAGAAGTATAGTCTGTAGCATTATTTTGGTTTTTATTTCTTTAGTGTAACGTATTTTCTAGACTTTTAGTAAATGACTTGTCTGAAATAATATTTTTGTAAAGTCATTGTTGTTTTTTCCCAAAGAATTTAAATAAATTAATATCTACTCGCATTTTCACAGCGCCATATTTCCCCAATATAGGCGTGAAGCTTATACTACGAGTACTAAACAACCGATAGAAATACTTATATACAGTTTTTTTTATAAATACATACATATTATACATATAAAACGAAATCAATACAACAGTGTTCGTGCACACAAATTTTTGCCTGGGGATCGAACCCGGAACCCTTGGTACACCAACGTAGCCAACGATTAACACCAAATGGGTAGCAAATAATGCTAATTGTTAATGTAACAAGACAACGATGATTCGCAATGATCGTTCGTCCGATGGGTGACCGACAAATATTATCTCGTTCATCTCCGTGTTTCGGCAGTCACGTTAAGCCGATTGTCCTGGACAACAACAACAACAACAGAAACAGGAGTTTTGAGAAATATACTTACGATTTCAGTACGAACTATTTTTTTATGATACAGAGAGCAAATGAGAGACACCTGATGGAAATTATTCACCTCCGCCTAGGGACAACGGTGACATCAAATGTGCCACAGGTGCATTGCTTGCCTTTTAGATAAGAATTTATTAAATACAATTATTTAAAATAAAGTACAATTTTTAAAGAGCACAATAACATAATAACGTACTATACTCCATTATTAAGTACGGGTGGCAGCCCTAGTTACGAGTATTACGACCCAAACTCCCTAAACTCGAGTGCGTGAAGGCCTGTCCCTGCAGTTAGGTGTTGTTGTAGGACGATGATGGTAATTATTATTGTAGCTTAATCCTTGCTTTAAGTTAAATCTATCAATATGACATTAGTAGGTATAAAAAGGTTCTCTATTTTACGGCAAGCATACATTATCATAATGGTGACATGAATTTGACGCCCTTCCGTGTGACATTGATAGCCCTACTAACTATTATCCGGCCAAAGTTAATACATAATTAATAAGCTCTTTTGTTTCAGCTCTTGCGTTATACGTTGCATAAGTTGTTGAAAGGTTCTTAAACATATAGTTATTGAGCGTATTATTAGACGATCAATCAATAAGTAATAGTGGGTACCTTGGATTAATAATTTAATTAAGGTGTCATTGGTGTGGACTGTTGCCTCCTAATGTAGAGGGTACTACAGATTTAAATCCCGCCACGTATCAATGTATTATCAAGTTATATGTACATTTATCAGACACTTGCGATGAAGGAAAACATCGTGAGGAAACCTACACACACCTGCGGAGAGATCAAAGGTTGTGAAAATAGTTGTTTAAATTTTATTTGTTGTGCGTGAAGTCGGCCAATCCGCACTGGGCCTGCGTGGGTGACTAAGGTCTTTACACCCTGATAGGCTCGTGCCCCTCGGTGGGATCGTATAATGAACTGATGATGATGAATATAAGCCAATGCGTTGTTGAGCGGAGACCGCGTTTTGGGAAGTATCGCGTTGGAGCCCTCTGGCGTTATGGACTGATTCCTTTTGTAAGTAAATTCGTTGGGTAGGCTGCATCAGAAATCTGCAAAATGGGGAGAACTATGTCTAGCAGTTGAATGCGATTGGTTGAAGACATATGGGAGGTAATTGCAATGCTATATGAAAACCATTATGCCGGAGAAGTATAGGATGTTTGTGATTACAACTCGTGTACAGTAGTGTACTTTTCAACACGTCACATAATTCCATCATTATGGTAATTGTGTGTTACATAAGTTGATAGAGGGAGATGGGCGCATGGTGCATGCACTCGACGGACGTACGCCCCGCGCCGCTTTCTAATGAGACCCTAGACATCTTCATTGCCGTCCTCCAAGCCGTTCGCAACTGCATCATTTTCATTCCTATCTGTACTGGCCCCGATTTTTATCGCGGTGTCTGAAAAAGATTTTTATTTGTGTGTGAACAGGACGGTCAGGTCGCTCACCTGCTGGAAAGTGATACGTCTGAACATGGCAGAGCGGCATTGAAGGAGACCAACAACTGATAATTTATTGTTATTCTTCATCAATGCCGCACTGCGCCCGTCACCCGAGATGACAAATGTTAGGTCTCTACAACAGACACAACAGACAGGACAAAATCTGGCACTGTGGTGGAACCTACCTAGACGACACAGTATCGAGTCTACCACCAAGTCAATTAAAGGTTGCTTAGTTCAACAAAGACAATGTTTGGGAATGCCGACAAACAACCAAGGTTGTAGGTGCTATTATCCGTACGCTGAACTCTTCCTTACCCCAAATTCATAATATTTTAGTTAGCAAAAAGCTTTCGATACATCCGCTATAAATTGGTCGGATCGGAGGCCCGTGTCGGTCCTTACCTCAATCATTAACGTCCCGCCGTTTTGTTAATTCATCAAAACGAAATTACAGGCCGTGGAGCCGACTTCGCCCCGAAACTCTTCACCGGTCTCGGCAAAATAATACTTGATCTAGATAAACAGATTAACAAGAAACGTTTCGCTCCAAAAACGTTTCTGCTTTAAACTTGTAAAACAGTGACAAGTTTAATATTCATTTTTCACGTTACACCGCATAAAATTATAGACGTACCTAACGTTTCAACTTGAAAGAGAATTTGCCCGCAGTTAATTTTACATTTTGTTTTTATTTGTGCGCTTCGCGTCTTCTTGCTTGAGTGTTCCATCTATTTTATGCTTGTTTGAGTAAGAACTAAATTTCTGTGCACATGCGAGCGTTGCCAGAGGCGATAAGAAGTTAATTGTCCTACAATTTGAAATGTAACTGAAATTTTAACAAAATTTAATCATAAATGTTATCCATCCTATAAGCCCAGTTAAACATCAAATATATGAAAGTTGAAACGTTCATTTATCAATTGTTCTTTTGGAGTGTCATTAATTAACACTTAAAATGCCAGTGATCAGTGATGTTTAAAATACTTACTTTTTTTAAAAGGAAAATTGTATATTAAATCTTTTAAAGTGCCGTCGTCTCCGTTATATTGAATCGATCAAGCGAATTTGAGCTCTGATCATTCTATTCATAAAATACATTTATTATGAATCTAAATAGGATATTTTTATTCAAAATTGGAACGTTCATTTTTATGGCTCCGACGCTGGGATACGAAATCCTTTGTACTTTCCCCAAAAGAGAGCGATTTCGGGCGCAAATCTACCTGCTTAAAGATCAGGATGTTAAGGCCACCGGTGTCTTACCGAGGGCGCTGTTCGTGATATCTATTATTGAAATTGATTTATCGTTGGTCGGCAATTTGAATAAGTTTTACTTACAACGCTGCAGTCGAGTCGTGACTTAATTAGCATTACTTTATAAATGCGATTTACAATGGATGGAAGTAACCTTTGAGACACTCGGAAGTTGTCAGTGATCACGTTTTTATCATTGCATTCAGCTCTATATTTTGTTCTCAAATTTTTGTGATAGGAATTATATAACAATCGCCTCAATCAGGTATTGTTTTAGCCTGAATCTGATTTGAATACTTTGCCCCAAAATTGGAAGACACAGTCGTGGGGGTGTATTCGGTTAAAAGTGCCTTCAAGTATCACATTGTTAGATTTAATTTTATTGCACGATTTAAATTTATTTTCTTGGTAAATTAAAAAAAAAGTTGTAACCAATTGAAAATTTGTTGTGAATTGAAATCATGTTTGATTTTTTTAACAAATTATTAAGATATATGGCTCCAGAAATAGTCCATTAGCATATGAGCTGATTTGAAAAATTTGTAATTTGGCAAATATAAAAAGTATTTTCAATGCTTGTTCTCAAAAGATACTTAGTAGCTGTCAGGATTTTATCTTTAAAATAGGGGTTTACTTAAGGTTAGTGAATTGTACGACTCTAGAATTATAATAACAGCTAAGTAAGTAAAATGAACGCACAACCTGTCTATGGATAGTACCATCACGCAAGATTCTTTGAGCATCCTATGCATTATTTTCCATAAAATATGTAGGTATCTACGCCCATAATAGCCGATTGCTTATTCTTTTTTGTTTCCGTTTTTCAACGCTATCATTAGGTTATTGCCTGTTATCTGCTACATAAGTAAATTTGTATTTCTTTTTTGTTATTCCTAATATGCATAACACCGTGCAGAGGCTACGATTAAGTCATTTGCCAAACCGCAGGGTCGCCGTTAACCCGTTAAAATGGATTCAACGTTGTCAATTACTGGTGTGCGAGGTCGTAATGGCGTAAGTGGCGATATTAAAATGGATAAGACGTCGCGCAATAATGTTATCTCCGGATGTGGCGAGTGTGAGTGCAGGGTTGTGTGTATACTGCAGTTTTTCTTCACTTAGGGACTGAGCAGACAGTTGCCTTAAATACACCAAAGATCGAAATTTTAGAGTGTAGTTTCGAATTTGTGACATGTAGATGTTTAGTGAAAGGTCGCTGGTGGAGGCTGGATGTGAATGTATGGCGCAACATGGGGGAGACTTATGTCCAGCAGTGGACTACGATAAGTTAAGAGAGCAAGACATGTTTAGTCATGGTCTCCTGTAATTGCATCGCGTCTCTAACCATTTAACGCTCAAGTATACGTATAACTAATGGAAGATAAATAGTAAAGAGTTTAGTGTTTTGTAGAAACTATTTAGGAGAAAGTTTATTTGTATTTATTTTTTAAAAGTACTTAAATTGTTTAAAGGTTAGAAGACACCGATGCGATTTATAATATAAGAAATAGTTACAATTATAAAAAAATACACAATTTCAGGAGGAAGCACACTAATGTATGTATATTCGTGACTTTGTCTATTTCAAAGCCATATTTTCATTCTTAATAACGTATTCTATTCAAACATGCGATGAATGAACAGATATCTAAAAGTAAGTTTAATTAAAAATGTAATAAGTATTTGTGACGTTAATAAAGCATAAATGTCGTGGTTACATAATTAAAACATAGTTTTTGAACGTTGAGATAACATAAACGGCAATTTATAATGTAGGTACGACAGTAAAAATAATATTATGAAAGCTCATGATAAAATCATTATTATGTGTACAGTTGGCAATCATTGCGTCAAATTGTGAGGTCACTTTAATAGCAATTACGACAATTATTTTACTACGCTAAATTACTATTGAAAATATGGAACACATTGCCAAACTGTACTTTATGGGCCCAATTAATAACACTAGTGATAGATGATGAACGCTCGGTGCTGACGTCCACTAGCTAATACGCCGTTAACTTAAAAGTTCAATTTTTAAATCGGGTGATAAGTAATTTAAATTGTGCACAGTATACATACTATTGTAATGGTTAACATGCAAAATCACTTATAAAATCTTTATGGTGAAACATAGCAATACAAGAGATACCTTATCCGAAGTTGTTTTCCGTTAAACAGCGTTTTTAGTTTTATATCGAAAAATTGTTATTGTCAGTTATCGGCGTTTTAACTAGTGGACGGTGGCGTGGTATTCGAAGCACGCATATTGTAATGCATTTATGCAATTCCGGCATTCGGCAGCCCTGCATTACACCGTTTGCCGCAGATAATGCGACGCAGCGTTACATTATGGATGTTATGGATAATGTTATTGTTTATTAGTAAGCCATGTTATTGTGTCACGCAAGTACTGGCGATTGGTGGTCTTAAAGCCTACAATGATAGATAATCTTATGAGAGTTATCTATGGAAGTGTTTTTTATGTGAGACGTCTCAGCACACAACTTTTGGGATAAAACTTCAAAATTAATTTCTGTAATATTTTCTTGTTTTCGAGATGTATGCAACTGAAATAGCATGGTATTGTTATAGCTTAACTTCAATTGCGATACCGGTAAAATGCATTTGTACCGCAGGTATCCGGTTAAAGGTAAATTCTTACATAAAATTTTGGTCATACGTTAGAAAATCAAAACATGTAATAATAAGGTTTCTTAACAACGCAGTGCAAAGCAAGATCGTCAAGGGAATACTAACATATTTGGTTGGCTTTAGGAGTATCCATATTGTTTTAACGATTAGTATAACGTGTAACTATGGTGACGTATCAAAGTATCGATATGCCCGAGGACGCCTTCGAGGAATTTGAAATTGTGCTGTTGTTGTGATGTTACAAAACGGGAAGTTAACAACTTAACAGCCATCTAATTGATAAGTTGTTGTTTCTTGAAATGACTGTTTCATAGAAATTTAATGATCTTTGTATAGGGTTGTGATAAGTTAAGTTCGAATAAGGATGAGTTAGTTAACTTCGGCAAAATATTCGTGCTTGGTAATAAAGACATTTAAAGTAATACGCAAATAAAAGTTTCTCTTTAACAAGCTGATAGGTATAGTATTTTTCTTATCTATCAGATCAAACTCTTGATATCTTTTTTACAGCCTTACAGTCACCTGTTTTTGTGTATCAACTTTAAAATTACCAGCTGTAACAAAGGGCTTAAAGTGCCCTATGATGGACAAAACCATTAAGACAACTAGGTTAAACCTGAAATTGTAAACAAAACACAAAGTAACTTTCATTATATGCTTACTTTCATTCTGCAAAGTCAGTTGATATTTATATATCTCACGGTGAAATGTTATCTACCAAATGTTTTAAAGAATGATTTCACGTTACCCGTGTCCTGTAACCGGTTAGGAAATGCCATCGTTTGATAGTTATTAGAGCGAGTAGAAACCACGATTGTACAACAGGATGCGGTCGCTGGTGCCCACACTTCTCAGGATCGAGGCAATGTCGTTATCATTGAATTGCTTACAACGTATTTCTACCGTAGTGAATATCTCTGTAGACTGCGGGATGATTTTCTTATGTTATGACGTAATTAGGGTGACCAGTTCGCTCACTAGGTTACCATGTGAATTATTTAGTGAGTCATTTGGAGAAACCAATATTTGAACGTCGTCCAATCCGCACTGGGCCCGCGTGGACGACTAAGGCCTAATCACCCTATACGGGTAGGCTCGTGCCCCTCGGTGGGGACGTTTAATGAGCTGATGATGATGATGATGAATATTTGAACAAAAGCCGATGGCCTTCACAGCTTCACCGGACAAGCAGATGGCAATCCTTAAAACGAGTTAATACAACGAGCTAATGGTGTCTTGGTGGAACTGAACCACGGCTTCGGGGACAATCATATTATTTGTACTTTGTAGTTCAAGGTCCTAGGATTCAGTTTTTTGGGGTCCAAGCCAAACCAATGTGCTCACAGCACATCCTGTCGAATAAATAATAATCGCATGCTAATAAATACAAATTGAAAATGTGTGATCGTTTTGGTTAGATACGTGATCGTGAAGCGTAAGTCTCATCAGCAAATTAAACAGTATCATATCATAGGCAAGTATATTATCAAACCAATCAACTATAACCATTATTATACCAAACCTCTCGTTTAGAACTATGTATTAAGGTAAGAAAAAAAGGTGAATCTCTGTAGCAGTTGAACAGAGGTCGAGTTTCTCACTTAATGACCACCTAGTGACATCACCTGGTACTTAATCACAGCTATCACTGCGGCAAATTGTCTTGAGCTGTAATCAAGTTAAGAATTCGTTAGCGAAATAAACAATGATATTCTGTATTTATAAAGGTAGATACGCCATCCGTGCCTCCGCCGAAGAGAGTACAGTTTGTAATCTTTTGTTTTGGTAAATGTGTTCGAAATATGTGTATGTGTACTGCCACTGCATTCGGAACACTTTTTTCGATTGTTTCGTGAGCATATCACGAATCCATACTTTTTTACATCATTGAAAATAAAGGCAACTTTTGTATAAAGCCATGAGAGCTCATTAGCGGAGTAATCTCCCGTGTCAATTCTAGTAGGCATGTTTTGCCTCGCTTCAGTGTTAAGCAAGGTAATTACAGTCGTCCGATTAATAACGTGATTAACTCCGGTGGCGTTTGTCAGTGTTTTATGTTAAAATTGTGACGATTAATTTCGCAAATTACCTCTCATTTTCAATGGGACGTTTTCTGTGAAGGGGAATATGCGGTGAGATTTCTTGATTTTCATAAAATCAACACATCTGAATAGAATTGGAGTGTCTCTTGTTAATATTGAAATAACCATTTTCTCTTCATGCATATAAATATACATACAGTACATACACTAAAACAACATTTTTTAATTTTGGTATGTCCGTCTGTTTGTTCCCGGTAATATCTGACACGACTTGGATTTGAATGGGTCTTTTTAGCAGGTAGCTGAAGTAATAAGGAAAAAAATAGGCTGCTTTTATTTTAGAAAATACTTTTTATACACATTGTTACGTAGGTAGTAAGTATTCAACAACACTGGGATTACTATACCTCTGCTTGACTTGTTAAAAAAAGAGCAAATGAGGCATTGGTGACTTACTTAGTTACGGTTGAGATAACCGATTATCTTGAGAAATCGTTGGAGGTCATGCTCAAGAGACGTAGCTTGACAGTAACAATGGTGACATTATAATTTTTACATTAATGTCACATTTTATTTATTTTGCAACAGTTAGATGTATCTTTCTTTGTGCAATCACTGGTTTACAGTTATTATTTAGCTTTACACGCGTATTGATAAAATGTTCAGTGAGGGCTCCATATAAGGTAACTATCGCAATGGTGACAGAAAATTATTATTTAGGCTGCTTTAAAGCATACACTATGGAGTACGGATGATCTTAGAAAGTATATATCTAGCTGATTATTCTGTTGACTAAATTCCAAAACACCACAAGCTTAAAAGAGGTCCTTTAACTTAATAGTTTTAATGATGAAGCCATAAATAATTTATCAATGATTGATGGCCGTGAGTAAGGACTAAGTTGCTATCTGAGTTTCGCCTATTTCTTCTGCTGTTAGAGTTATAATTTCGATATACAGACAACGCAATAACTGAATACTGTGGGTTCACATAAGCAATATTCACAAGTCCCACCCAGTCTTTAGCTTTCTTTTATGCATCACGGGTGTATTATAGGCTATAAGTAGTTGATGCATGTAGCCAGGCTAATTGATTGCTAACTTAAAACAATGTATAGTTATTGTTATGAATATAGCCTATCTGGGATTGTAACATACATAATATTGTGAAATAAGTGTCCTAGAATTCTCGACAGTAATGGCTTTACCTCATTTTGTTCTTGAAAAATGTATTTACTTACCACTTACTATCCGTTATCTAAAAGTCGTTTGTTTGACAAACTGAATCACTTGTTCTCTGCCTAAGCTAACGCAAACCAGTTCAGTAAAGTTTATCTAGCAGTTTGTCTATGCATTTATTTTAATACCTATCATCAATATCATTACTTTTAGTCTTGGTTATTTGTGTCTATGAAGGATCAATTTGATTTTTATGACACATTTTATAATTTGAGATATTCTTTATTAAACAAACCTGTTCTACTACTAAAGTAACTTTTGCAAAGTTAGGGGGCTAGATAATTGATATGTCATTGAATATTCGCATGTGAGTAAATGGCCCAACGCATATTTATAACGCGACGTATATTTTTTATGATATAATTAAGTGGTTGTTTAACCTACAAAAACGTATAATATATTACGGGTTTGATTGACGAACATATTATAGTAATTTAGCAACAAGACACACGGTTTTTCAATATTATGCCGTTTGCATGGTGTATGAGGATGCGGATCCTTCTACGAAAAGGTGGTAAACGAAATAATAAGTTCGCCGAATAATATTATTTGATATTGTTTAACATCAAATGATGAACAGTTGGACCCTATAACTATAAAATCAAGCGTTGCATTTCAACAGGCATACACATCCGCATCTGATCTGAAGAAATTCAAAGGTCGTGCGTGAAGTTGGCTAATCCGCACTGGGCCCGCGTGGGGCCCTTAACGGGTAGGCTTGTGCCCCTTGATGGGGATGTATATGAGCTGATGATGATGAACGTTAAAGTTGTAACGGAATACCAAAACAGTTGTATTGAAAAGTGCCGTAATGGTGTCATCAATATAAATAGTAGAATTAAAGCCCTGACCGATGACAAGGCACTGCCATGGAGGCCATACGTCCCAGCAGTACTTCTCAAACTACCTAGCTGTATATTCCATATACATGTGTGACACGTGTTACTAACGCCGAATTTGTTATCAACGGTATTGTTATCGGAGACATTGAACAAGTTTCGCGGTAGATAGCAGCGGTCTCGGGAAGATTGCGCGCTATCAGTGCACTGTCAATAATAATTTTCTTATGTCTAACAGATATCTAGGTAAAATTTGGTTAAAATGTTTATAAACATTTATTAACAGAGATCTTTTGAAAGAGACATATTCTATTATTGGTGGGCCTTAAGTCTGAGCGTTAAATTTAGATATCTCCGTTTAGGTCATAGGTACTTATCCTACGGGAACACTGTATAGAAGTCGCTTTGAGCGGTTTTCCCCAGTTTGGTTAGTACATTGCAGACCGAATTACCTAATTGTTCGAAAATAAAGATGATTCAGATCTTCAGAGGGTACGTAGAACCGTTCGGTCGCCGCTACAATCTTAGAATGGTAGTCGTTAATATCCACCAATTCGCATTGAGCCCGCGCCGTGTGCCCCCAATCTCCCCTTAGCTATGCTATATGGAAAGGCCTGTCTCTGCAGTGGACTGTTATAGCGTGATGATGATTTTAATTTTTTACGACTGTATGTGTTTGGGTACACTCACACAGACACGCCCACGATATCTATACTGATATCTCACCGAGGTAGCGACATTGATCTTGTATATACATATTACTTTTACATTTACGATAGGATTGTGATATATTTGTCTATCTGTTGATAAACTTTTGAAGAGCCTTTATCCGCGATATTAATACGTATTTTAATGATAAACGGAACCAGTTAGGTCATACCTAGATTTAAATTTGTTAGTTGAACAGAAATATTATGATGAACATAATCCAATGTTCATCATCTTGTCATCTACCTATATTATGTTCATACAATGATATTATTTATATAAAGGTAGATACGCCATCCGTGCCTCAAAACGAACCGCCGAAGAGAGTACAGTTTGTACTATTTTGTTCAGGTAAATGTGTTTGAAATCCGAAATATGTGTGTGTGCTGTCACTGCATTCGGAATACATTTTTCGATGTTTTGAGTTTTACGTCAAAAATTAAGACAAGCCTTGTTCTCTGGTTTTCAATACAATAAAGACATTATTGAAGAACAGATTATTTATTTAGATGAGCTTTACATGTTTATCCCAAGTTACAATAGTACTTATATTCCTTATATAGCAATCATATTAAAATATACATTGGCAATGCGTAATCTCGTATCTGCCAAGAGTACCAAGCAGTCGGCCTACGCTTCATTTTCCGTTGCGTGGATGCCACTGAAAACCTTTTCGTTCCATCGGCGATTGGTTTTATGCACTATATGCCCTGCATACTAGAACTTAAACCTGCTTATCCTATGGTCAATGTCAGTCACTTCAGTTCTCCTACGCATGTCCTCATTTCGGATCTTTTTTCTTAGAGAAACATCTAACTTTAGCCTCTCGGTAGCACATTGAGCAACTTTGAGCCTATGTAAAAGACCTTTAGTGAGGGTTCGCAGTAACGTCACTTATTCAATACCAATACAAAACAAGAACTAGCTGAAGTGAGATGCAGCAAAAATATTGTTTTACAGTAAAATACACATGTGAGTCCGAATCTCTTCAAAACTGACGATTCTTTAGTTGTATTTAATTTAGTTGTAGTCGGCAACGCTCTTTATAAAACATAATGTCTACGTTTCCGTGTCTTAAAACGTTAACTTTAACGCTTCATTATTTCGAAATGTACAGATTATTTCATGCTATTTATCTTTGTTACGAACGCGTCTGTACAGATGAAAGAATCGTCAATATTTTAAGTTGCCAGATATATACCTGTACATGGTATAGTCCATAAATAATCGCAATGAACGTGTGGTAATAGCGGTCGGTTATGCAAACATATGTTAGGCTACCAAGCCCCCCGCAACGCCCTAAGCCGAGGTTCGAGTCCCGTTCGGGGACGCCCTTAGGCTCGTTGTGTAAATTTTAAGGCTGAGAGCCATCTGCGCTCGCCATTTGCCCGGTGAAGCTGTAAAGGCCATCTGCGGCCAACAGCAGTAGTCAGTTCGAAAAAAAAAACGGTCGGTTATGAAGTTGTTATAGCTGTAGTGGTTGTTATAATTTGTTATGCATTTCTAAACGCCGGTTCTGATAAAATGTATTTTTTTTAAAGTAACCTTTAAATCCGTAGCTCAAATTAAAGAGTAAGTCAATAAATGAATAAACCGCGGAGATAACAGAAATAGTATTTATTAAAATACTATTTGATCTTATTAAAGGTATAATATTCTAGATTCCCGCTTGACAATTACCTGTATACCTAAACAAAACATAATTTGCCATTTTAAATATTTACGCACAAGAATTGTGTTTAAAAAATATGCGAACATGCTTATGAATCTTAACAAATGCTTTACAATATTTAGCATAAAATCTTACGTAATGACGTTCACGGACGTTAAATAAAATCCGTGTAATGTGTAATTAAACATTAATAGTCTACAATCAGTTGTGTAATAAATACAGCAGTCAAAACGTCTGGCAATAGATTAAATATTGTCCTGGGGTTTGATAGCTTGCCACCCAGCGAATGAACGTCTGCAACCTTCGGGAGGCCACTGAAAGTGCTGACGACCCGACTAAAGAGCTAAGTATATAGAACTTACAAGCACTAGCCGCATTTAACGGAACTCTTAATTGAGAGGTTGGGGATATACTCTTATGTGTGTTTATTTCCTGAATTTGAACATTCAAAGTAAAAATCAATCTTTATACATATAATATAATGTAATAAATTACATCAAGAACAGTAAAGAAAGCCAAACTTTAAAAATATTTTTTTACTTAATAAAGCAGTGGTTTATTAGTATCGTAAAAAGAGTAGTAAAAATGAAATCCTCTTGATAAATTAATTTCTAGGTACGTTTACAGTTTCATAATTAAACAATAGAATGTATGAAAATATAAGGTATTTGTTGACAAAAAAAATATAGAATATTTTAATGCGAATCGCAAACAATTAGAAGTATGGTAGGTACCATACTACTAGTTTACTTACTTAATTACATAAGAATATTATAGTTTACAACTTGCGTCTGTACTGAAATTACACTCAGTCCTTAGTCTGTTCTAAGAGTACATAAAACAATACACAAAAAATATTGCTACGCATGTGTTTTACGTATACCATAGTAGGAACAGATACATGTGTAACTATATCGTAATATAGTTTTGTTAACGGATGTGGGGGTTAGCAGTATTAATGACGGTCGCCTGAGGGCTGCAACACTAAAGTTGCAATCGTTAACCCTTTCGCCGTTGCAAAGCTATAAGGCGGAAGCTGTCACCACCCTATTAGGCTTTTGTGTACGCGGCATACACAATCACATGAAAGAACCAATACAATATTATGTATACATACGAGTAAAATGTAATTCGAAATTGAAAATAAACTAATAAACTAGATGGGAAATCTCACTCAAAAACTGTTCGCGGTAAAATTCATCACCGCGTCAGTGGTGCTGGATTAGTTGTCAGTTAATAGTAGTGGCACGGCAATGACGAATAAAAATATGTTCATAAAATCCTATAAAAATCGCCCATACATTTGATTAGCTTATGCTCTACGCTTCTTAATGTAGTTAAGAGCCAATACGTCTTTCCAATTTCGATATTTAATATTTATTATATATAAAGCACATGAAGTATAGATTCGAAATCAATAATTACTTATGATCCTATAATATCAACGATGCATACATAAATATGAATTACTTTACATAAATATGAGTTACTTTAACAACCACCGCTCACTGAGTACGCGATATTGTTTCCAAGCATACAAAGTTGCTTCAAAGATTAAAGTGATTGTTAAGAGGTCGTTGCCCTGCTATATGTTTTCATATGTTTACCTGAGTATATCGAAAGTTTTCAAAATGCCCCTGCGAATATTAGATTACGGATTATCGGATTTGTTATGAGAAACGAAAGTTCGGTAAGTGCGTGGCTTCGGTATTAACAATCTTTATGTTTTGTAATGATGATGTGTTTATCAAGCTAAACTTTGATAAGTCTGCCTACTTGTGTTTATAAAGAATTTTCAATAATAGAACTTCTCTTTTGTTTAAATGCGACAGAAAGTAGCCGATACAAATACTCGTAGAGCCATGATGATAGCATTTTTCATTTCTCACTGTATAATTATGTAGTTTGTAACACTGTGACAACGTTTGTACCTTCGCAGTAATATCAAGAACAGTTTTTCTTTTTTTTTGTGCACTTCTGAAGTAACTAAACTTTATATAAATAAATATGTGGATAATGGTGCTGGTTGCACATGGACTCTTAAACTTAATATATCCCTGTCTGTTATTGTTATCCTAAATAAAGTACAAAAAACATTCGGCCACTGAACAATCGTTTAGAAATTAATTTTAATAAATACATTTTATTTTAGAAGCTATTAAGGAGGTAAATATTTGTCCTAAGAAACTCCATCAACTTGACATTGTATTTTTAAAATATTAAACAGACACGTGCGAAGATTACGAAATACGGCCTATACTGTAACACGTGTCTTTCCCTAGAGATAGAGGCCTTTGTTGTGCGAAGTTAAAAGCCTTAATATGTTTATATATGAATATTTTGGATAACGTTTCTCATACTCATAAATCTTAAGCACATGAGGTAATTTTGTTATGTCTACCAAATTATAATTATTAAGGAACGTGGTAATAAAATAAATAAAGCAATTGTAAGATAGATTAATCAATAAGTTTTTAATGAGTTCGTACTAAGTTTTGTAATGAGAAACATTTTTGACATCTTAACAGTACCCTAAATAGAGATTTTGATCTTGGATCCAATAACTGTTACAATATTGATTATCCAAGAATTCGGCTTCTATGAACTATCTGAACTGCGATACAATAAATCCAAATTGTTCTCATAACTGAATAATAAACGTAAATATTTTCCATTTCAGGCCACACAAAATGATGCTGGAGTCGAGCCGGTAAGACAAATGTTGTAACTTGGGTCTTGTGACTTTGCTCGCTGGTTTTGGGAAAGCTTTTCGCTTCGGTGCGAGGTGTTGTCGACGCGCTTACTTGTAAGGAAACGGATGTCAACGTTTGTTATAGGATAGGTAACTATGTGTGAGCTTCATATACTTCATATCTTAACATTTTCAATTAAATTATTTTTATTATTAAAGTTATTGTAACTTTAACGAATACGATTTAGTAATGGTTTGTAATATAGTGTATGAAAGTGAATCGGGGATGTATTTATGTCTCAGGTTTCTTTTTATAGTGACTGCCTTACTATGCCACGAGTCGTGTGTTTAACTCCCATTAACGCAAACTGAGTTAATACTTGAAAAAACGTAAAAATATACTTAAAATAAATGTTATCTTATTAAAAAATAATAGATTTCATCATCAGGTGGTTACAGTATTTATTTAGTTTATGAATAAAAATATACACAAATTACTCAGAAGTATATATAAATCAGTTGCAAGTTCCAAATTTTCTTGCATCACACCCCGACATCAAAGCATTACCAATTTCAAAGATGCAACATGTCTGCAATAGGTTTTGAGATGGATAAAATAGCTCAGTTCAAAATTATTTGGTATTCCTATATAATACAGTGGCAGTTAGGCCTGGTAAAGTAACAAGACTCCGACTTGGGAAGCTCTAACGTCACCGAGGTTGCAGATCTTATGAATAAATGAGTATCTGTCCGATCAAACTCAGAGAGACTACTGACGTAGTGCTATGGCTGTCCCTGTAGGGACTTAAGGTCGTAGTGAAATACTCCTTGCCCTGGAAAATAACGTGCATCAAGCACTCTTGGCCGTGAACGCGTAGCTGATAGCGAAGTGTTTGAGCGCTATTTTTAAACGATAGCAGTCTTGTAGCTTTTTGTGATATGTTATGGAGATATGAGGAATCAGACAGATATAATTGAAATAAATAAATTTTTTTCGATTGGACTTTTTATACGGTCGGCAATGCATTTATAACGCCTTCGAGGATACGAGTGTCAAGTGTCCATGAGTGAAGCAGTGTTGCCACCTTTGCCCTTTTGGGGCTAAGGTGGCGTGGTAGAGGTGGATCTATCACTTTTTAGTATAGGTGAAATTATTTTTAACAATTTAGGCAATCTAGCACTTATTTACTGTCTTAAAAATATTACAAAAATATGGAGATTTCGCCATGCTAACAACTACTTTTTGGCTATTTCATCGGTCACGTAGTTTTTTTTAAGACACTATGATAATTTCAGCATTTATTGTACAGAACATCTTTTGTTGGTTATTGAACCTCCATTTAGCCCATTAAGCCATTTTTAACTTCTCAAAAAGCTGGAGCGAAGACATCACTTATAATACGATTCACGAAAGACGAATGGCGGCCTTCTGTGCTACTTGAAGGCTATTTTAATGATAGTGAATCAACAGAATTATGAAATATTGAAAAAATATCACGAGCGTAAACAAAATACAAGGATTTCCGCCACCCCGCCTCCAAAGAGACCAAATAAATTACTTCAACGCAATGGTAATCTTCCGGGAATCCGATCATCAGCTGATCCGTTTGCCTTACTACGCTTAAATATCTTATTGTCAAACAATGTCAATTAATTCAATTTGTGTATGACGTAAATTCATTATTTTGACTCTTCATAATTATATTTAGATAACGATACGTACTAAAATGTTTATATAATATACACGTGTACTGTTTTTACGTATAATATTTTTTGTTTGGGTCGAGTTATCTTATCAATGACATTGCAAACTTTATGTAGAAAAACTGTGTTATCTGTAATTAATTATTGTATGATAATGCGCTTCAGAACTTGTACATGGATATGAATTTGGATGTCAAGTTAAAAGGAGTTTTCTAGAAAAATCCTTGGTCTAAAAGAAAAGACGTTGAAGATGTTAAATTATAAGTTGTTAAATTTTAATTGAGGCCAAATTAATCAAGAATAAATCAAAGAATGATTGACACATATTACCTATTCATTTGACGACCCATTTGGTGTTGCGGTTGAGAGGTCGACTGCAACACCAAGGGTTCCGGGTTCGATCCCCGGGCAGTACAAATATTTGTGAGCATGTACATATTTGTTTGTAATGGCTGGGTGTTTTTTATGTATAATATGTATGCATTTACAACAAAAAAATGTATATATGTATGTTTATCCGTTGTTTAGTACCCTAGTAGGTCTAGGTGGTGCTGTGGGAATGTCAGTGGATATTTATTTATTACATACCGTCACCCGTTTTTACCCGACGGCCTCAGGTGGGCTATGTTTTTCTTGCTTGTAATAGTGATCTTAATGTATGAATATATATGTAATATTGTTTTAATTCATTGCAAAATCAATGCTTTATTGAGGATCGAGGGATACATAGTTTTATTTTCATGTTTCCATTGTTCACGGTTTAAAGATTTATTTTTGATTACACTATTACTAGTGAATTAAGTACAATTATTAGCTATTGTGTTTCTAATGTTTGTGTTTTCACCTATCTCTGGTAGACGAGCGTAACTGTGGCTGTTCGAGTGTGTCGTCTCTGTTGTAATTAGTCGCGGTCTTGCCATTGCTAGTGCATCGGCAATTATCACATAAAGCCTTTCCGATTTCAGAGTAGACCGATGATTCTCACCTTTAATTGGCCTGTGTAATTATGACGGCCATAGACTCAAACAGATCCTGCAGAGAATAGTGAATGCAATTTAAGACCGATACCACTCAACTGTCTTCATCATATCGCATTTACGCCAAATATCCCGGTCCTCCACTTTCCGCAAGTCGTCGGGTCTTTTTATGTTAAATACTCGTATATCCTCAGTATCATAATGAAGATGAAATCCGTCATGCGAAAGAAGTACGTGATGTTCCGTACGTTCCGTATGGAACACCTACTGTTTGTGCGGGTCCGATACCACTGGATGGCAAATGAAAAGGCGATCAAAGTGTCCCAACATTTGTCCCATTATCATATTTAGCTTGTGAATCCATATAGACTCGATAAGAAGTACGTACCTATATAGCTACTTAGGTTGTTTCGTATGCTACATACGTTTTTATTTAATTTCTTTAGATTATTAAAACACTCTTGCTAGTCGCAATAAGGTTCAAAGTACGTTTTTAAGTTTGCTGAAGGTCAATATTGTCTGTGCTTTAAAAGAAAAAGTCAAAGATCGAAGAAGAGAGAAAAGGATGTTTAGTTACGCGGATATTGATTTCCGCTCTTACATTACATCCGTCTTTGTACTAGTACTATTTTACTCGCCTTCTGTTTTATTCTATTGCAATATTTAAATTCAGAATGTTTCAAATCTAGCACAATAAATAACGATTTATATTGCATATTAAAAACCGCCTGATGCATCGTGCCACCATTTTACTTTTAATATAATGAAAGTGATTACAATGTTATCTTATCAAGAAATATTTCATACGTTCGATGTCAAGAAACTCAGCTCGTCGGTTGTGCAAACATTAAATAACATAAGCAGTTCATACGACGCCTATTGTTGAAAATATCACTGGTGCGTATAACTGTGTTTTTTTTTGCTAAACTTGCGTTCAAGAATGAGGAAACAATCCTAAACAGCCAACACACAGATGGTGCTCAAGCTTTTATATGGTTATTAAGCACGGGTATCTCAAAGCAATGATAATGCATGAGCGCCGGTTTCCGATTCCGAGAAATAAATAACTCGTATAGCTCCTACTGACTACGCACATGTAAACAATGTGAATTTTACTTGAGTGCGGTCAAGGGAATTTTCTTTTGATATCTTGCTTACAATGATAAACTATATACGAAACCATTCGTAGAAAATTGAGGGTATGGTATAGATTCTACTATATAAGATATTTTCAAGTTGTTCTTTGACGTGTTCCGTGATACTTGTTTATATTTTTTGCAATGGCGAATTGGAATTAATTTAATTGAAACGATTAAAAAAAAAATCGCTTTAATAAAGTTATATTAAAGAGAAAGGTATGAAATAAATGTTTGCAATAAATGTGTATCTACAAAATGTACAAATACATAAAATGTAATGAATTGGTATATTTTATTATAATTAAGGCCATAAATTACTTCTATTCAACCTATCGCAGTCCACTGCTGGACATAGGCCTCCCCCATTTTGCGCCAGATATCCTGGTCCTCCGCTTTTCTTGTCCAGCCTCCAACAGCGACCTTTCGCAAGTCGTCGGTCCATAAATTACTTATGCGTAAATAATTAGGTCAAGATAAAAACAATGGAATGAAATAGGATTCGATTGGGGTTTGTAAATGTCAAGGAAATCTATGTATGTCTAGTATCAAAAGTTCGAAGTGTAGCGATTCTTTTGGATTTAAGATGGTTTACTTACATTTGATCCCATACATAAACTTATTTGCTAACGGTTTACGCCATATATTCTTTGATAATGTTACTAATAGCATACATGGCTAAAAGTAATATCAATTGAAGTGACCTTTTCAATTCGCAACAGGACTTAAGATTACATCAAAACAGTTTAAGTTCATTAAAACTTCAATTTCATAGTTACACTAAAATTTGTGTGTCGTAAATAACATTTCATATATGAGTTTTCCGTTTTCACTCTCAGAGATCATCGGGCAATGTGATTACGTAGGAACATAGCATTTACACACGTATTAGTTGTTTACGTAAACATCGAAGACGTATATAAACATGATTGAAATACAAATAAGATCGTTTGTCATACGTACATTTGCCACTAGCTCGTTGTGTACCTACATATTCGTTCATAGGTAGGTTACATTTCTTATAGCATACTTTTGCCATCGGAATAGGTAACTCTTTTTTATTTTTCAAGTATCCGGAGTGGTTTTTCTATGGAATTTTGTCAAGTAAACATTACTTTGTTGGGAATCGTAATTTTTATATGCATAATATCTTTATGTACTTTTGCTATATTTCATGACACCGATGAACTGTTTCTTTCGTAACGACTATTAACTTGGAATTATTTTGAACCGTAAGTAATTTCACTAGTCTAGTCACTAGATACTCGAAGATATAGTGATACTCGATCTTGAAGACAAATCCATATGATTTATTACATCTTTCAAACAAACGATACGAGTTGAGTTACTCTTGCGAAATTAGCGTTCAATATACTTTGCTTATCGGTAAAGTTATGCATACGAGATAAAATAATTATTTTATGGCGTCATAATCATGATAAACGGACTAGCACATGTAGTAAGTAGCCAAGTTTATGTAAACCCAGCGAGACCATAAATCACAACAAGAACGAGACAACAGTGTGACTCACGATACCAACGAGTGGTTTGAAAGAGAGGGACAGTTATACAGGTTATGTTGCGTCGAGGCAATTTAAACAAGGCGTTTTATCATTGTCAGTACTTTCTTATAAATATGCTTTAACACATTTATGAATGCATTGGGCTGTTAAGAATAAATCGAATATTTATCTAAGTCCATTTTTTAAGTGTCTTAATAAAATGAGAATCATCACGCCTTGATTACGCTTTAATAATTTCTCATTTGAAAAACCGAGCACTTATAGTAAAATTATAACTTATTGTCAATTCAGTATGATATTTGTTTTGAATTTTGATGTATACACTTCACTTCAACCAATAGCAGTCCAACAGTGGACTAGAGCTTAATGTATTTGTAAGAAGCATTTGTCTTTCAGTGTTGTTAGTATGCGGCCAATGTTAAAGGAAGGTACAACAATAATGAAGTGCAGTCAAGCGGAGGAGGTCGCTAGCTGGTAATCTGTGTCGAATAGCGTCCGTATCGGGTGATCGCAGTGAAAATGCGTGCACATGCTGTTGGTTGGTGGAACTATAAAACAAGAATTCATTTTAAAAGGGTACATTTTTGCCTGTGTCGTAGACCGAAATGTCTTGCACATTCCGACGCTGTGTAGTAAAGTTGTGGCTGAGTAATTTATGCAAATAATCGGGGTTTCATAGAGATTCCTGTCAGAAGAATAAAATAGGAAGTGAAGAAACTAAATACTGTATTGAAAACATTATTGTTTTGACGAGACTGATGACGACGAAATTAAAAGATGATTTTGTAGTTAAAATTCCATTACTCAATAAATTGGCAAGGATTTTTTCAAAGCACACTAATGATAAATATATCTATAGATGGTTAACTATAGTGTATGGAATAGAAACAAAGGTACTCCTAAACTATATTATATGAAATCTATTGGAATTTCTTAAACAGCGTTTGTTCAAAATTTTATATTGAAAGAAAATATAAATCAACAATTTGTACGAACCGTAATGGAAACGGCTATCGCAATGAGCCTTTGTTGGTAGCAATTTAATTGTGACCCAATTGTGTACATTACAGCATTGCATTGTCACATAATGTATTTCGCATTTAAATTGTATTTATGAACTGGATACGAGTCCAGTAAAGTGGTTACCTTTTGCATAAATGACATGGATATAATTTCGTTGACATTCGGCGACTGTTTGTGGAGCCATTTGCTATGTATCAGAGCAGAAGTGCAATAATTATCGACTCTTGTGCATTCTGAATACTGAATGTCGACACAACTGCATAATTACATTTTTCGACTCATCCAAACATATTTTTGCTAATTACCAGATGCACTTAGGTATACCTTGAGCAATTTCACACAATCATCATAACGACAGCAACTGCTGCAGAAGAAGGTACTGTTCAGCTAGCATATTTCGGTACGACTTCATTTAATTAGGTAATTGTAGAATTTATACGATTCAAGAGAGTCTTACATGACATGTTATGTATACTAGCACCTGTATTTGATGCCGAGGTATCTCAAGCGATCTGCCAACAAACATTTGACCAGCGCGACTGGCGTCAATCTTGGGGTACCCTATAAAGATGAATGTCACTAAGGGTGTCCTTATCCATCAACGTTATGGCTGTAGTGGATATGCGACATAACTATAATGTGTGTTAAATCGGAGACAATCTGAAGCTTGTAATAGTTGTAATGCATGTGTGCGTATATTGAAACAATGGTGGAAGCGCGCACCGGCCCCGTTTCACAGAATGGTGTTTAGAACAAAGAGAAAAAATATTATATCGCCGTGCACGATTTGATGCGGTGTCTTCAAGGTTCCGACTGTAACCTTTTGTGTGCATTACACACACACTGATAGTGTTTTATTGGAAGGAATTTTAATGAGGTTTTCGACAGTGCGACAGATGCTTTTTTTAACTTTTTTTTGCATTGCTTTGACCTGTTAATAGGGGATTTAGCAGGAAATTCACCGTTTAGTCATTTAGGCATTTAATTATTTATTAATTTTATTATCATCAATTAAATATTTATTTAGGTACACTACGAATTAGGTAGCACTCCTTTACTTATTAAATTCAAAACTAACTAAAACAATGAGAAAATTAAAAATATTATACTAATCTGCAATTTTGCTCTGTTCTGCCATATCAACATTAGATTTTTCAACGCTGAGATTTTTATGCGAACGAAGAAGATGAAAGAAAGGATTTCCTTGTCTAATAATTTATCCATTTATTTTCAATTCTAGAACATAGAACTTTATAAAAGAATCCCAAAAATGGTGCATCTAATCAATCACGGAAAGTCGCCACAGTAAGTCAAACGGTCGTTTTTTTGCTGCCATTCATTTGCATAGACGGTTGTCTCGCTCACTCCCAATGCGCGCGCATCTGTATGAGCAGGACACTCGCATCTTTGTTGACCTCACCGGTGTGCGCGTGCGTCGACCGGTACCGTTGCGCCCGTGAGAAGGAATTTTTGAGCGGCTCCGCCACTCAGCTGTTTATAGCGTAATCCAATTTCGTGTAGTTCATAAAATGCTTTTCACACGCTTTTATTTCGGTTCTGGCAAGGATACGATCTCTTAGGAGAAAGTAATGAAGATCCAAGATTATATAGAAGTCTTTATTAGATGATGACATTTAAGAAACCTTTGACAGTTTTATCGCACGCATTTTATTATTAGTAAAAAATATTATTATAAACATTCAGCGTAAACTACATAAGTTTATAAAGGAATCGTTTTTAGATCCTTTTAACATAAATCTCAATTAAAAAAATATTAATTCTATAGGTACTTCTCCGTATTCGCGTCGCTTTATGTAATTTGCCTTGTAGAAATGTAATTAGCATTATTAGCAAATAAAGTTCTTATTGAAGAGTTCGTTAACATATGATTCGTGGAAGTAATTTGCTCATTACACGTTCCCGAGTCTACCAATGGATTTAGTTCAGTAAACGATATTGCTTTTACCGAATTTTTATTCATTTAGGTTATGGAATTATTGTTTGTGGCGCCGTGTGGAAGAATTAATTTTCTCACAGCTATTATAAAATAACATATACATACATACTAGTATGTTATCTTTTAGAGCTGCTCGTATCTCTACACTCACTGTTCGTAGTGTATCCTCTGTCGTTTCAATTCGCACCAGTCCATCATGAACATGATCAAAACCCCTCAATTCCCATTCTAGGCAAATCAAAGCAGATAGGGCAATTACATTACAGTGGATTTCCATCAAATAAAAACTAGACATACTTGACATATACCATACAGAAAAAGAACATAGAACATAGATCCTCAATAAATATCATTATTCAAATAATGTTGTGGTGTAATTAATATCCGGTTAAAGTTTTTAATAAAAGCTTTGATTTTACGATGCAGTATAGGAGAAAACTATGTTCAGCGGTAACTGCAATAGGTTACAGATAGAGAATGGCTATACAATATAAAGTATTAAATTCCTAAATACAGGCTCGGAAGTTACCGAAGCGTACATTTAGAGCTGCCAAAATAAACGAATACTGCCCACATATTCCATGCAATAAAATCGCAAACAAATCAAACAGTAAAGCAATACTTTGCTAATGGAAAAATAAAACAAATTTAAATGTAAATAACATCCTCCTTATGTTGACGTTGGATGCAGAACAGGTGGCAGTTAAAAAGTTTTGATTATAATATACCTTGTGATAACATTTGCCCACGTGTCATCGAGTCAAGGTGACATACACATTGTAACAATGTTATTGACGATTCAACCTAATCTCCTACGGCTGATGGTTCATAATAAATTGATCAGCTCTGAAACCTGTTGGAGATTAATCGGTTGTTTGTTATAAAACGAGTTACACTGTCGTATTGTATTTAACATGTTGATCATATAACACTTTGTATGTATACATAATTAATGTTATGGTGATGCTACCGATTATATCAAAATGGTCTGTATTATGGCATAGCTGAATGAATCGCCTCACTGATGTGCAGGGTGGGGGGACCTCTAACAGCATTGTGACACTTATTGTTGAGAAGCCTGATGATAATATTTCGAGCACTGGGGACATGTTCATGTTCACGTGCATGTGCCTAATGCAAACAGGTAGCATATATACTAAATAAAGTTTGTATCACTGACATAGTTTATATGTAATTTGTAATTAACAATAATGGGCTTCAGACTGAAATCGTTATTTTATATAGTTTTCAATGGAACCACCAACATTTTATAAAGTATTGCTATCACAGTGTGGCAGCTAATTGGGATATAGGTAAACTAATTAACTCTAAAGCTAAACCTAGCGGATTTCTATAGATGAAACATAATACGTCTGGTGAGGAAGTTTTGCATACTTAGTAAAATAATCCTAATATAAATAACGGATTAAATGCGACACTAAAATAAATTAGTCCCATCTGGAATTGTTCTTAAGATAATTATGGAAGTATAATGGAACCTCGACGTATAATCTAAAGATACAATTGCAAGCAGAGTTCGATGACCTAGATTCGGGAAGATGCGGCAAAGTTAGGAATTGCTCATAAAGTGCCTATTCTCTCGTTTCGGCAAGATCTATAAAGCACGCGGAAAATATCAAGGCGATCTATGAGGAAATTTTTAGCTTCGGATGTATTACTATTATGAAACATGTTTTGATATATATTTTCGTTAATTAAAGTTTCTCTTTTCTACCATCATAGCAAACTTATACTTAAGAATGTTTTGTGGGAATCTTAAATCTTAAATATACGATTATTTTGCTGAAAACGAGAATACCATAGACTTTTGTGTGTTACACGCAAATATTGTGAGTAATACTAAAGTTACTACGGGTAAAGTTTGTATTGAGCGATACGATCGGTCGCAAACAGTCCGGTCGCGACATCAAATACACTGTACACTGCATATGTTTTGTTGCAGGCTAGTTCGCGAGATCGAATTCGAGTTTTCGAGTTAAACAAAGTTCTGTAGGTTTTGTCAAAATGACATCTATTGATGAGGTCGGCATCCAGGAAAAAATTAATCTGTTGTGTCATTATAACTTGTTAGTTGTTTGTCTGATAAAGACTGAATAACAATAAATGTTTTTAGTTTGTCCTTTGCACAATGCACATTGTGCAGGTAAACATCACAAATGGATGAATATTAATTATAACTTAATATCATATAGAAGAAGGAAGAAAGAAAGAATGAAAAATGTTTATTGACACAAACAACACATACAAAATTAACGAACTACAAAAAGGTAAGCATAATAATTAACACATTAAAAAAAGGCAATTTTTATATAAAATTAGGAAGAAAAAAACGATAAAGCAATAATTTAACACAAAGAGAAAACAAAAAAAAACAGGTATAAATAACACAGGTCAACAAAAGAAAAATTTTTTTTTGCGCATGGTTTTTACTTGTGCAATTATTATTATATAAGCACATATATAAACAAAAATGTGATTACAAATCAAAACTATTTGCTTTTTAAGAAATTAGAGCGATTAACTATTTTTGATTTTCGCGCCGAATGAATAACGGTCTTTGCGCTCTGTCGGTGTAGAAAGAGAGGTTAGAGGGCGTGTAGTAGTGTTTCTTGCGCTGTTTGTTGCGTACGACAGTATGTGTGGTATGTGTTTGGCTGTTACCGAGAAATAACGCATTTCATATTTATTTTGCTGTATCAACCTGTACAAAATGGATACTAGACGTTGTAAACGAGACGCTGACTCGTTTTGCTATATTTGCGGTTCATTTATTAAAGTGAGAGAGAAAAAGTATGATTTAAGTACAAATTTAAAGATTTGCGAGGCATATCAATCCATAACATATTAAATTAGGTCTTATTAAACAATTTGTAAAGGCTCTTAATAATGAGTCCGAAGCTTTCAAATATTTGCAGTGTTTTTCCAAAGCTTTCAGAAGCGAAAACTGGAATCTTTGTAGGTCCACAAGTAAATAAAATTGTGATATTTTCCTGGAGTTACTTAGCAATGAAGAGAAAAAAAGCCTGGAACAGTTTTAAGGCAGTAGTTCATGGTTTTCTTGGTAACCGTAGAGCTGAAAATTATGAAGAGCTGATCACTGACATGATTACTAATTTTGCCATCATCGGATGTAGAATGTCTCTAAAAATTCATATGTGACATTCTCATTTGGATAAATTTAAAGATAATATGGGAGCTTATTCGAAAGAACAAGGGGAATGCTTCCATCAAGATATAATGGAATTTGAGAGACGTTACCAAGGCCAGTATACTGAAAGCATGATGGGAGATTATATTTGGGCTTTAATAAGAGGAACTTCTACTGAACATGTCAGGAAAAATAAAATTGTTCATTTTTAAACATTGTAACACTCTTTTAAAACTTCTATTGTAAAAGAAATCTTAAATGGACGTTCGGTATCTTTTAATAAATCACCTCTATATCAATTTTTAATGTATTTTCATTATTTTAAATTTTCCCATTATTTACTCGTTAAAGCAAATTCAGAACTATTTTTTGTTCATATTCTTATTTCTAGATATAAAATCAATAAAAATAAGTAACGTTTAACCCATGCGCAAAAATGCTGTAGACCGGTGTAATCTTAGGAACCAAAGAGCTAGTGTTGTTTGCCAAATAGGTCCCACCTCAGCATAAGCTTAGACAGCTATCAGTATCCCTCGAAGCGCATCATATGAGTTCTTGCTCAAACTGTAGCTCGATGGAGTATCCAAGTTGTAACAATCGAAGGTCTCACTACAGGGCACATGCCTTTTCAAACAGCATAGCTAAATACCATTTAAATCAGTAACAAAATAGTTTATTTATATGATTTGTTGTGATTTCATAAATTGAAATTGGCACAAGTTACTTATATAAAAGAATTTGATACCAAATCTGCGACCGTAATGGGTGATTACATCCTATAATACATCCTAGCTTCATTTGTGCATGGTTCAATTCCCGAGTAAGTTATATATTGATAATGTGTCATATTATTTTCCATAATACATTCTGCTTTGAGTCAACGATTGGCGTGAACGACGGCCTCGCTTAATATTCGACCGAGGAGACTCAGTAAACCTTGACACTGGTGTACTCAACGTAATATTCAAATTTAAACAGCTTTTTTCTTTTTCAGCCGTTATGTAATCGAATTCGTTGCTACCCACTTTCTATTTTGTACCATTGTAATAAAATAAGATACAAGACAAGCGGTCATAGATTTTATATAAAATAAATTGCATATAGGAAAATCATATATCGGGTAGCCAGGGTAGTTTGACATGAGATAAATATTTAATGGAATGTTAGTCGTTATTTTTTAGGAATATGAAATGTCATTTAAAACCTAACCGCAATAACAGCATTGTGTAATAATCAATTTTTACTTGTATATTCTATTACTCGTATATGAGCTACTCTAATTAATTCGGAAATATCGGAATGTAAATTAAAATATTTAGGCTACTTCCACATGTAGATGTTTTTTTTAAAGAATCAATCGTTTGACGAGACTTAACGTTTCAAAAGGTGAAAGTTACATGACTTTCTGTTATCTTTAATTGAGGTAATTACTACTAGTGCGTGAAATAGTAAAAAATGCATTTGAAACCTAATCTTAATAGATAAGGTAACAATTATGAGAAAAAAGTAACACAATTTACCAAAATTATCATATGGACATACCGAGTTAGGCTTTACTTACTCATATGTTAGTTTTCATGAAAGTGTGACACTAAGATGTGTATACCTTGTCTGTATTGAATCAACAGGTCAACAAGGTATCGCAGGGGCCCATTGCAGCAGAGTTTGTGCACGTTGATTAATATCCAGCTCGGTTACAGCTGAAGCACTTCGGTAATTGATGTTGAGAAATCTTGCCTCTAATGGCTTATTACCCTGGTTTGCACCACAATCACCGCTGCCGGGCTGGCTCGCTGCGATCATCTTAGCATGATACACGCTCAGTTATTGCGGATAATTCCACGTGCATTTACAAGTATCCGTTGAGCTTCTGATGGCTACTTTTGCATTTGATCGATACTTTGAATTTGTATCGTTACGAAATTTGGTATAAGCAAATAAATCATACTAATATATGAATTCTTGCTGTTTTTAAATTAGTAAAATATGGTGTATTTTTTAAAAAAAGTCTTCCTTTATTGCATATTATTGTATAAAATCAATGTAGGCAACGTGTTTCTTAGCAACCTTCGTAGATTTTAATTCGATTTTCGTCAAATTTTGTGCGTAGGCAATATAAGTATTGACTTGTTCCTAGATTACATTACCATAGATATTAATGTTTATATGGAACTACGTGATGTAAGTGCATTCGTGTAATAAGAATCACAAACCGAACAATAAGGATGTTAGTGAGAATAAAAAACCCTCTAAACGTCGATAGTAATACCACAGTGGGAACGGAAAACAAAGGGCACAGACGTCGACGTTGAAATCACGGTGTAAACGACTAAAATTAAAGCGTTAATAAAAAAAACATATTTCACGAGTTTTCAGCGGCACTGTCTGCCCTTAATGGCCAATTAAATAAATCCGAATGAAGCACGTCCCATATCATGGGATATCTTTTGCACAAACATAACTCACTTCATAATAGCCGCTGTATCGGATTACATCGCAATATTATGTACATTTCGCTCTGGATTCGAGTTGGCTCCGACCCGATGTGAATAGAGCAAGGAAACAAAACGAAAAGTGTGTAAAAACCGTCTCTCATATGAAATATCACCGCGTCGTTGGCTGGCCATATAGTCGGCTTATATTTGAGCCTTAAGGGTGCTTGCTTTAACTACACAGTAAAAGGGGACTTCCTAATTGGCATTTTTTAGTTAGTGCGTCCCACACAAATGATATGAAAACCAATTTTAAGTCCACTTACAGCTTACATCCGCACTTGACTAGTTTAAGCCGTTCGTATTTTGAAAAGGTCATGCGAGCAAGTTAAGCAAGCCCTAATGAGTCTGAAGGGTACCCTTTAAGTTTTCTCTTTAATGAGAATTTTCTAATTAGAGCATTTCGTGTAATGTTGGTTATGTTACCATAAGTGAAATCAGGTATTTAAAAGTACGAATAAGAAATCTGTATTAAAATAGTAGTTCCAATTATAGTATGTTTTTGTTAATCGAAGTTCATTTATGTATGAAGTTTTTTAAATACGTATTTTAATGATATGATATGGATTAATTAAACCGTATGTACTTCTGTAGTAGTGTTAGTAGCACCACAAAAGTACCTCCTGTCAAGTATATTGTTAGTAAATTAATTTGAAGAAAACGTATTCCTTATGATTATATTACCGCTCTTACTGTTTTTGTCTTAATACATCTTATTCTTATTAAATGGCTATCCTATTAATAGAATTGATGTATTTGCACGTCTACAATCCAGTGAGTAACAAACAAGCGGGTATTCAGTTCTAAAATTGCATCGTTCGGTCACAACGTTTGCATACCGATGCGGTGGCTCCCAATCCTTCCCGGCAGGTATTTCAATTATCCGCCGTTGCCGTTCAGTGCTCAACGCACGTCCCGAAGAATCGATTGCGGGACATTCCTTGACGGGAGTCGACGTTGTCACCCTCGCCAGACATATTACCGCTTTTCGCGATGCATTTGTGTGATTGTTGTGGATAGGGACGCCGCGGGACTTGTCGATGCTTCGGATATGTGTTGTCGACAATCGATAGTGAGAATGCGAATGCAGGGGGTTGAAGTTGTGGTGTATTTGGATTGCATGTGTGAAAGTCTTTCGGTTTCTTACCGTATACACTTCGGGGAGTGTGCACATGAACTGCATGACCTTGTTCCACCAAGCCCATTTACACTTTTTATTATTATTATATTTGGATGGATATCCAAGTGGGTGTTCCAAAGTGTCGTATTAAGCGGTTTGAATCCTCATTTTTTATTCGCACTACGTAGCTGTGGAACTTGCTGCCGGAGTTTGTGATCCCAGAAAAGTACAATTTGGGGATGTCTTAATCAAGGGTGCAGAAGTTCTTATCTAGGTAAGCGTCCTCCATCCTCGGCGCATCGTCTGTGCTTAACATCAGGCAAGGCGGCGTCAAACGCGAACCAATAATTGTAAAAAACATGTTTTTAAAGTATATTTTAAAAAATCATCTCAAATAATTCTTACTATGTTATGTGCAAACTTCCGAACAGTATAATTTGAGTTAAAGACCCATTAACTACTGCGGGGAATTTAAGCGGGAGTTATAGTCCGAAAATTACAGTTTCGCAGCTGAGTCTTTATTGTGAGGCAGCTGAATGTATCAGCACAATGCGAATCAGTTTAGCTTAAGAGCTGCTCGATCAATGGGCCCTAATATAACGCTCGTAATATTTAACGGCATACGCCATTCTTGTCATATAGACTTTTGCGAAGTTTGCAGGATTATTTGAACACTGAGCCTAAAGACGTTCGTTCTTAAGCCTCCGCCGTCGAAAACTTTTGTATTATACGGTGTCAGAAATCATGATAAAGCAACAAGTCCATTTGTGCCACATTTGCGGCGATATTTCGTCGTCACTTCACCGCGTAACGGAGTCGGGCTGGTGGAAGGGGTGGCGTGCTAAAGGGGGGGGGGGCACTCTTGCCGCCATAATTATTTCATACTCCGCACTCGGCGTTCGGGCCGCGCAAACAATCGAGGACTTTGTATTTTTCCGTCTGGTTACCAGGGGTGGAGGAAACCCAGACGTTTCTCTTTCGATAAATACGCAACCTTTGTTTTGCCATCTCTGTCAGTTTGACGTGCAACGGTGACAAGATACGGGAACGTTTTTACGCGGGCTAATGTGTTTTTAATGAAGTTTACGGTTCGCCGTTTCACTGAATGGCAGTGAGTTTTGAATTTTGAAACAGTTTATTAGATTAAAAAGCTGCTGTCATCGTTTAATACTTGGATAGATGCATTGTGATTGCAGCATGGTCGTTAGTAACATCCAATTTATCAATTAAAATGGTCCTTCGAGGCGGATATTTGTAATTTCACTGTATACCTGTATATTCTTTGTGTTCAAAGACTTTTCTAATATTGGAATACAATAAAAAAACATATTTATTTATTAAAATAAATAAATAAAAATTGTACTCCAACCGATCACTATTTACACGCAGAAACTAATTAACGCCTGAAAGCCATAGGTGTATAGTCTACGAGTCAGCGCTAAGGATCTTAATTAAAGTTCAAATGACCTTGTACGCCTCCATATAAATGTTATTATCTTCATTTTAAAGCTAACATTTAAACGCTCGCTAACCCCAGTCACGTGTAGGTTGTCATGTTTTGTGTAGGTGTAACGAACTGTGGAAATGGTAGTCGTAAATTTCTTAGTCCTAAGATTCAAGCTATAGGGATTTTAAATGTAGGAGCAATGCATATTTTTGTCTAATCATATCTTGCGATGAATACTGCTGAATAGTAAATGAAGCTCTGGTGACCTAAAAAGACTTGCCGTAACCTTATAGCGGTTAAAGTCGTTAAGTATTTGCCAATCTATCGATAGTACTGGTAGAATCAGTATAATCGAAAAATAATACCCAATATCTAGTGATATTATTTCTAATACGTGTACACAATAAATAACATGCTAATGTTTGATGAAGTTTCATACTTGTATCTAAACAATATTTGGCTTACTTAATTTGAATGCAAGTTAGAAATCCTCAAACTAATAAACTAACCCCGAAGTAGTCTTTGTTCGCAGTTAGAAGTTAGTCACGAATGTGAGTCTTGACTCCAGTTGCATAATCTTCTGTGACTGCAAACCTCGAACCATTGTCAATAAACTATCTGAATATCACAAACAGGAAGTTCTACCGCAGTGATGCCACGGCCTTTTAGAGAACCGATGCGAAACAACGCTTTACGTTGATTTTCTGGTTGATTGAGGTTACTTGACTTTTAAAGCCCCTTTTCCTTTTATTTTTATATCCCCTTTTCTTATTTAAAGTACAGAGAGTTCATGAGTGGCTGTATCACTTTACATCGACTGCCCGTTTCCCTATTTATGAAATAGAACAAGGAGATTTTAAACTTCAGTTGCCTCAAACTATCTTCTATATTCGGTAACCACATCTGGCGAAGTACTGGCACACTTTAAATACATCCCAAAACAGCTCCGACGGTAGAGGTTTCATTGCCAGCATTGTGATAACCGCAACCGCTTCCTAGAGTTGTACGATAAAGTCGGACAGGATTAGGGCTACTATACTGGTTCACGCTATTTGAAAAAAAACTTTCGACCACTTAAACGGTGCTTTAGAAATAACTATGTGATAGGTTCATAAGTAAAAGCTTTTAATAATAATGAACTTAACAATATCGCTGTGCCCTTACATGGTTTATGTGTATACTTAATACCTATGTTGTAAACCGTATAGTGCATGGAATAAATTAATATGAATAACCTAATCGAAAAATTTAAACTATGTATGGAAACAAATCATAAGTTTGGCAATGACAGACTTTCACGCTTTCATAGTGGTTGGTTTCCAACCGCAATTCACACTTCAGACAATGAAAGAAAGGAGACCGACTCTAGAATATGTTATAGTGGTACTAAATTCTGGCGATAGACACGCCTAGCCTTACGACTCAGTCGA
Organism: Leucinodes orbonalis; assembly: GCA_019425675.1. Classification (NCBI taxonomy): domain Eukaryota; kingdom Metazoa; phylum Arthropoda; class Insecta; order Lepidoptera; family Crambidae; genus Leucinodes; species Leucinodes orbonalis. The sequence goes on along the minus strand of PQWD01005992.1, from coordinate 81,999 downwards.
CTGGAATTAAATGGAACTTTACACTCTTTTGACTTAATAGGTGAAAATTAAAGTCTTGCTATCAAGTATTAGTATTGATTCTCGTATCATTGCGCTTTAATGTTATGTCCAACTATCGACAAACACATAGTATCCTTGAATTTTTTTTTTCATAAATTTTGCCGTTCTGTTTTTCTCATAATAGTTACACGGAAAATATTTACTACACCTCACCTAGAAATTAGTGGCTACTATTACTACTATATTGCAGCCTCACAACGTATACTGCTTGATAAAGACCTCCCCTAATGATTTTCCTCGTATCACGTGGCGCTTGTTCATTTTCTCGTTTGCTACTTGACAGGATGCAACTAGCGCAGTTGAGGTTGGCTTGGATACCAAAAGTCGCATGCTGGGACCCCAAACATTCCATTAATTAGTTAACAACCAAACTAAAATAATTTATTGTTTAATATAGTAGTAGTCTCCCTCAGATAATAAATATATTAATTTATATGTATAAACTATTTATTACCTAAGTAGGTATTTTTTACGATGATTTTGATAAACTTAAAGTAGGTATCAACTTTAAGTTGATCAAAATAATCTTAAGAAGTAAATAAAACAGAAGAAAAAATGTGTAATGTCTCCGACAGCTTAAATGTTTGAAGTTATCGCTCAGCGTTTAATGATATCGTGAATGACATGCGCCTCATCCGGCGATAATGCATTGCTACATACAACAAAACGTTGATAATGCGGAAGGTGAGGTTTGTAAATTGCGCGTAAGTACGTACTTTAGTTTCATATTTGTGTGCATTCCTTTAATCTTTTTCTAATCCGATCACTGTCGCCATCGCGGAGGCCTTAGGCCGTTGCATAATTTTTTGGGAAGGCCACCTGCGGCCAACAGCGATAAGTCATTTCAAGAAATATATAAATAGCCATTTGTCCCATTAGATAAATGGTTTACACCCACTAGTTCGCATTCGTGGTGTGGTGGGTTACCCCATAGCCATATAGCTTCATGAGAAAGCCCGCAGTGGGACGTTAGACACTAGAAGATACTTTTAATGCTTTAATCAAAATGAGTTGGTAGCATCGCTTTGAAATGTTGCATACAGTTTGAGAAATTGCTACTCTTTCAACCTTAGGCTGTCAGATTAGTTACCTTGATTATTAAGGTGTCCAAAACCTACCTAATTCCATTCGATTGTGGTTAAACGGAGGTAGAGTCCGTGCCAAAATACTTGTATCTATATTGAATTCAATAACGTTTATGTAAACAAATGGCCACCAGCATTGCGAAGGTAAAAAGTCACAAAAAGATTTCAGTTGCACAAACACGGCGCGATTGATGCACAAAAATAAATAACTGCATTGGAAAAAGCCGAAAATACGAAACCGACGTATCAAGGCACATGTGAAACAAATGGCAGATGGAAATATTAGTCATTCATAATCTACATCTCTGATGATAATAGACATATGGCTTTCAAAACTGATGATTTGACGGACTTGGCTGATTATATGTTATAATTTAGAGGCATTTAAAGAACGAGTGAATAGGCTTTTTAGAGGTAAGCTCCGTCAGTCTCTTCTATTGAGATAGAGTTTGCCCAATGAGTATCCAAGAGTTTAAAAATCTAGGAATGGAAGATGCCAAGTTATAATTATTATAGTCCTTGGGTTAAACGTGTGGGTCGAGTATATTGTCTTACTGGCCTTGATTAATTACTTTGCATTTGGCAAGCGTGGGTTGAAATAGAGGAATAAGCAATCATCGCTGTTAACAGTCTTAATCATTGAGTAAAGACTAATTTAATAATTAGATTAATCTAGGTTGGTAATCATTGTCACTATTGTTTCAGCTTAAATGTCAACGGCTAATTAATGGACTTTCTGGTAAAGGGAAGCTTGTTGTCGGTAAGGGCACATTGTAGGGCAGAGGCTTTCCCATCGTTACATCATGGCATGTGGTGATTGCCTTAACCCACTACGCGGACCCAATGCGGATAGGTGGATATCAACAACTTCTAGCCCAATTTATAAAAGCACCGACGGATGGAAGTGCGTTCTGAAGCACGATGGGATTCGATATAATCTTTTAATTAAATAATAATAATATAATCGTTTATTTATCCTTCAATATGATAACAGTACAGGTTATTTCATAATCAATAATTTTATTTGACAATAAATTGTAAATTTAAATGTTTTATCTAGTCATATTGAGCGAATAATTGTTTTTATTTAATGTAATGTATACATTTGGTAGCGGCATCGGTTCACAGCATTATCCAATTCAGTATTTAATTTCTTAGTTAAATGTTGTAAATTATAAATATGTAATATGAAATCGTCTGGATAATTGAAAATTAAATGCAATATCTATGTATATGATTGAAGGTTGTGTGAGGAGATCGTTCTCAAAATGACCGCTGTAATTAATGTAAATAATTAAACCCCTTTCAGAGTAGTAAGCATTAGCATACAATCTCCGTTTTATAGTAAAACTCGACGTGATCATCCCAACTAATTTTGCAAATAGTGCCGCGAACATTTTCATAAGCGCACCGGATCCGAAACGGAACGTCGAATTTGCCGGGGCAAGATTAAGGCGCAGTTACGGCGAAATGTCCTGTAATTAATTATATTCAGGATTGTTGGGGTAATTCCGTTTCGCAGAGACCAGTGGGGCCGAGCCCGGTTAAATATGCAGGCGTACGGCCCGATTCGGTGCTCCGCCAAAGAACTGTAGGAAGCGGCCCCTTAATGTAATTACTTCGGATACATGTTTACTCGTACGGAAGTGACTGCCTATTGGAAAACGTTTCACGTAATTTTTCAACGAACACACACTAGAGTTTAAACTGATTGAGGAGGGACTGTTTGTGTTAAATGGTAACAGCCGCTCATAGAAAACTGCAACGCCATTGGCATAGCCATGAGAGGAAAAAGTTCCCTTTAATCTTCGTATGAAGGTCATGTCGTATGTCGTTTTTGCGGAACAAAGTGCGAGTGAGCTCTTTCCATAATTTTACGCACATACATAAACGATCGCTGGAAACGAACGGTTTTCCATGGAAATGTGGTATGGATGGACCCTAGCGCGAGTCAGAACGGTGACACATGCTTGTTGTTAAATAGCTGCTTGGAGCGATCCCTATGAAAAAGTCTACACTCTTTGTGTTCTTTTGCCCTTTGCTAAACTGTTAATAATATTCTTTCAAAATATAAACTATAAAGATATTCATGTAAAGTTTATTCTTTGATATTTTCTCATGGTTGATTTAGTGTTGGTGGAGCCTTCTCCACGTGGGACGTGAAGCGTGACGTTCACTCGTTTCATTACGAAAGGGAAATTCGAAGTCCATCACTATGTAATTTGTGGTGGGAACTAATGTTTTGTATGACAATAAAATTGTATACTCACCTCTATTGTATTGCTGTTACGCGGTATCCGTTTATGACACATTATATTATTTTACTTAACGTGAGTTTTGAAAATGGACAGTAGTCACTTTTATTTAACAAGTTAAATAAGTGAACTGAATTGACTGGATACTGGAAATTTTACATCTTGAAGTCACAAGCAACTAATCTGTCTTTCTTCAGGATTTAAGAGGCGATAAGTGCGACTTACCACTAAATGCGCTAACTGTTTTATAAGTTTAAATTCGAAATACACACGATATTGGACACAATTAAAATGAAATTGCCTGTCACGAGTATTTACCCTTATGGCGGCCAATAAAAAAATAAGTAAAAGTGAGAAAATAATATAAGGAATTTCATTTGTATTTTAAATACGTAAACAATCGACAAAAGTGTATATTTTCAATACCGTTATATTAAAGTGTAATTAGGCCCATGGGCAGTCGAAATTGGGCGGTCCCCAGTCGCGGGCTCCCCCGGGATCATTCTGCCTACTTCCGCAGCGCACCACTCGGGACGCGCTCTACTTGCCCACCCAAATTTGGGTCACCACGAATCACTTGTCTATGCGCCATTCACTTAATGGTCATTCAGACAAACTCTCCGTATTTACACAACAAACACTCAACGGCATAATCCTGAAACACTAATTGACGTCATGTTTATTTAAAGTATCAAGTGTAAGGCAATAAACGCTACTCGTCGTTTTAGGAACTGTGACGGTACGTTGTTCTTATTTAATCCGATACGATTCTATTTGAACGAATTAAAATTATAAGCTCTCATTGTCCGCGTCGCGATTTGTTCATAAAATCCACCGCAAAAACTCCAACCGAACTGAAACATCCATCAAACGAAACTCACTTCTTAACACAAACCAAAATATAAACTCGTTCAACACAAAGTCTGCTAAATGGAAATATGCGGCCGCAGTTATACCTGAAACAACAGTTTCGACCTTATGATCGATGCAATATGATTACGTTTACAATATACAAGGCGACCGCCTAGTAATATCCAGTAATACGAAACGTGTCATCCGCGTTAATGCCGGCAATGCGTTAACAACTCCAATACAATCACGATACGGTACACATTCGGAAGGTCGTCAAAATATCAACATTATTCATTCTGAATAAGAGTGTGTGTGCTGCGTGTGAGGCTCAGCGATATGTCATCTTGGCGTATGGTGTTACGTATCATTTTTGTGTGATGAAGAATATGGCGTGGGACAATAAAATTACGGCCGGTGTTTTGCGTCGGGCGCGTTCACTTCGATGAGTGATATTCTTTGCTGATATTTCTTTGTTGTTGCAATTTGGTGTTACTGTCAATTAAATAAAAATAAACCCCTTTGTCGATGAGAAACAAAAGAGGAACTGGAACGTAGAGTTTACATAAACAATAAACTAATTAGATGCCGTCCAGACGCACAATGTCACTCAGTGTCCGCGACTAAACTCTTGCCTATCGCGCTAGTTCATTCAATTTCATTTTTTATAATGACATTGCTATTGCTAAGCTACTGCTTCTTTGATTTTGTATCCTTATAGAGACGCGTTAAAATCAAATGCCAATATTTCAATAACTAATTCTATGTTAAATTATAGATATTGTAGCAATAACTATTACATATATGTAGTGTGGCTCTGACATTTTTTGGTTGACGGTTCTTCGTGATTGTGCATCTAGTCGAAGTGAAAACTGATTAGAATTTGCTAAACAATTTAGCTTTTTATTCGAATAACTGTTTATTATTAAAGCTCTTGTAAACTGGAAAAAAGGGTGAGAAAAAGAATTGTTGTATCATTTCCAAATAAAAATCTCTTGAACCGTCATTCCACGGTCCGTAGATTAGTCATTCAATTAAATAATAATTTAATTGACGACACAAAAGCGGCGCGGAGGTCTGACGGTGCAACATTCGGCATCTCGGGATATTCGGAACGTTTACAACATAATAGAGAGCATTAGTCCGATCCACTTTTGACATCATTATCTGTGTAGTCGACTCACGATAACCTGCGAGCGGCGTACGTCGCTCCCGCCCCGCAGTCGAGCGCGTCGTTGCCCGCGGTACAGACGTGTTCTTACTACTCCCCACCAACCCACCAAAGGGTACTCTGTACACGAGCGACACGCTTTTGGCGGGTACGTGATGCGCGTTGCACACGCAGCTTGGATGCGCGCGCGTTGTCAACTCGCCCCACGGCTCTATGCGCTACGTCACAGAGAAATCTGTGGCGAGGACTGTCAGTGATCACTTGGATTGCAGTGTTGGATCGTAGGAATCGCACGGACGAGGCCACCTCCACGGTTATTTTTTTTCGTAAGAATCGCTCCGGCGGATATAATGTCCATAATGTTGACTCATGCATGACGCACTTGATTGCTGGAACTGGGAATTTGTTTGTGATTGTTGTTACCAAATTGTGAATCTTTAATGCGCGAGTCTTTGTTGACTTGTGAAATATTTCAGTGTTCGTGCGCCGAGGTCAATTTTTACGGTGCATCGGTAAAAGTATTTATTTACATCATTGAAGGCTGCGATCCTTAATAAAAGCATTTCTATTATTGATATCCTTATTTTACATACAAGTCAAACAAATATCGTATAAAAATATAGGTAGGTACATGCTTAATAAAAAAACAATATCAATAAGTGGAAAAATAAAAACAACAGATTTACACAAGTTATTAAATACCCTCCCATGAATTAAAAAATGTTGTTTACGCATACTTACAGCAAACACTATTATTGTCTCGTATATAACGATTATGTTATAAAAGTAAAACCAAACATCAAACACAAAATAGTAAACGCGTCGATCACATAAAACAATAAAAATAAATGTGCGAAACCCGCCTTAAATTTTAATCTAGAATAAGCACAAGGCCAAAGTTGTGATAACGCCTGCTCGGCTTGTAGGTAATTAAAGCAGTGTAGTTATTGTTTCGTTGCATACATTACTCTTACTTATAACTTACAAAGAAAAAGTATTTATATTTGTAACGTCAAATTTGTCTAGGCTTGATTTATAGTTAAATTGAGGTCCGCCAGTGTCGAAGTACCCTTTTCACAATAACTTTCCCAAATATTGTTGATAACATTTATATTGAATAATATCCCGACCGTGTAACCCCTTGGGCATACGTCAAAAAGGAATTCATTCTCATTCTTCACTCGAACTAGGAATAATAATAAGTTGTGAATAGTTCGAGTCAGTGGTCAATTGTTCCCTCACAAAACGTGAGCGTTACATAGATCTTCCCACGGAAACGTGACAAGGGTTGCAGGAGCTCATGGGTTATCTCCTATAGACTCGTAAGCCGACCATCTCTCTGTGAAATTTGTGACCGCTCTTAAACATTATTCTGTCGTAACTCGCCACCTCAACAGCTTTATGTCCAAGATTTAAGGCGATAATAAAACGTTGAATTTAATTTAATAAACAGTTTAACGGTCCCTATTCTTGGAATATCAAATCAACTATTTTAGGAGCTGTTCATGTCTATTATTTTTAACTATGTATAATGTATAGATATGTATCCTATAAGGTCATTACCGATGAGGCTGAAACTGGCAGAAAAACGCGATGGCCAGGAACTTAGTCGCAAAAAATATTATATCATTTTTATTAACAACTTTTGAGTGCAACGAGCAGTGAACGTGAATGGTTTTGATTTCTTTGGACCAATTCTATTGAAAACAGCCTTTTTTGGGATCAAATCATTTTTCTTTCAGGTTCAGCCTCATTATTACAGCTCTCCGATATTGTTTTAATTTGATATTCTTTTGTAATAAAGTAATTAAAGTAACAGTGAAACGAGTTTAATTAATATTTCTAAGCCCTTCTTTGTTGTCATTGGCTCACAATTTGAATTTGTGAAATTAAACGTTTCGTTTCCAACAAATCCCTTCGTCAAAGTGGTCATAGCACGACCTCGGATTTAAACTGGGTTAATGTATATCGGATTTGGGCCAGTCTCTTTTCGGCTTGTACATAGAAATCTTCTCGAGAGTTGTTACCGTGGCAACCTTGACAGATATTCGTATGTTTTTTCTTTCATTGTTGTACCCGCATGTCACTAGAGGTCGCCGCCTCTGCCGTTGGTTGCGCCGATCACGAGTTTTCGCCATAAACAGCGGGGCGATTTTGTATTGCGCGATATGTTTCCCTAACCATAATCATAAAGCAATGCTTTGCGAAATGGAAAGAGTTCTGAACAATAAACTCGGCTCGTAATTGTTTATCCCCCCCTGTTTCTTTTGTTCCGTTTTATTAAATCTTGACGTCAAAAGGTGAGGTCAGATGTCAATGTTTTATGAAAATGCTTGTAATTGCGTCAATTAATTTATCTTAAATACTAACAATTTTATATTAGGAACTGGGCTTATTGTGTTTATACAACTGCTTAATTCATCTGTTGATTATTTTATGGTATAAATTTAAAGAATGATAATATTAGTCTTTATTTATTCAAAGAATGCAGACATTGTTGCCAAAGTGTCGAACAATATAACTAAAATAGGGCATGAAAGCATGGTGTTATATCAAACACATAGGCAAACACACTGCTAAAGTGATCATGATATTAGTAACGATCGTGTATACACACCAAAGCTTCACCCAAGGGTCTGTTGAGAAGTTGTTTTGAATAACAAACAATTATGTTCGGAACGGTTTATTGGTATCAAAAGGGGTGCATACACCGAGTGATCCGCCCGGGGATAGGCGCGAAACACCGATCAATCACGCGGCAAAACACCCGTAATGCATGCTCCTCATGACCCTACGAAAAAAGCCGCCACAACCTATTTACTCGACGCTACAGCCACCGGCTAAATAAGGCAAAAAGTATACAAGACAGACGCGCAATAATCATCACACCGCCGCGAAAATTCGCAAGTAATCTCGTTTCTAATTCGAGATCGCACTTGTGCGATAAAATAAATTGTATTCGGAACCCATGTTTGGATCATAATTTTATTTTAATTGCTGTTCACGTTCTCCCTCGCATTAACAAAGGTAAAATATTTAATTATTGTAACCTATACCTAAACAAAATAACAGTCAGAGGCTCATTGGTAATTTACGTTTATCCAACGCTCTTGGTGAAGGGATTAAAATGTTAAGTCGGCATATCCGCATTGGGCCCGCGTGGACGACTAAGGCCTATGGCCATTACGGCTAGGCTCGTGCTCTCGTGCCCCTCGATGGGGACGTATAATGAACTGATGATGATTATACCTTAACATAAACCTCAATAATTAAGTTAACATTGAGAGTGCGGTCTTCTACTGCAGACAAATTCTTTTGGAGCTAATACCATAAAAAATCTCATGTTTGTAAATAAATCCAGATAATTCTTAGTAGTTCAATAAACACGGTGTTATTATTGGAAATGATTTCATAGCGTGTCCATGCACAAACTGCGCTTTGTGCAATCGTTGATATTGTAGTGTGTAGCTCTATAGATTCCGCAGTGGGTGGTCTAGTCTGTAATTCCGTTAGTTCAAATTGATTGCAATTGAAATATAACCGTATACAACGATGCACATTATTGAAGCACTAAAGACTGGCATTGACATGGTTGCATAGTACTAAAGTGGTCTACATGTGTTCCATTTCGCACATTCGATTTATCGCAGCTAAACCTTGTTTATATCCAATGTACAATTATTATTACGTGATCTAAACAGTAAAGCACATGGAAATGTTGAACTGCAATACGTATTCAGTTGCTTGTGACGTTACGATTTGCACAGTCGATGTGACGTCACCGCCCCGGTACTCCAGTCTTTTATCGACTTACGACTGGCTCGTGCGAATTGGTACTTAGTAGGCGTTTCCTTGAATTCGTCATTTCAGAAACGGGCATTTTTATGATGGTATGATGCCATATTTCGGCCCGTGACGTCACCTATGTTTTCTTGTTGTGCAGTATTGTCGCAGACAAGGAAAATTCAGTATGGCATTTAATCAATTATCCATTAACGCGATAAATTATGAAGTTATCGTGCGCTCTCATAATAAGTGCCGTTTTCATCTATGCGGGCAGACGTGTTTTATTTATATGAACCTGGGTTCATAATAAAGACGGCTGTAATTAAGCGTTGTTTACGTATGCATTACTTAGACTCGTTTTATTTGCACGTGTTTTATATTACAAGGAGTATTGTTTTCATTAGTTGTTATTTATTACCTTAGTAATAGGATGATTTTTATGAAAACTATTTTATCAATGTTCATTTACTATCTGAATTTATAAATGTAATTTATACATGAATGAATTTGTAAAATATCATTGTGAAGTATATAAAAACAAATGGGAACTAACTTAAACTGAACATATTATAACCTGTTGCCTATCTTGCTTACAATACGAATCGAACAAAAAAATGATGTATTTTATAAAAACATGTACACTGTACCGTAACAAATGCACAGTCGCAATACAAAGTTGATTGAGGTATTTTCACAACAAAAAACGGTTGCAGCAATCAGGTGTGACACATATGACACTAGTGTCAACGCACGGACGCGATGGACTCTGTAGGGTTGCCAGGACATTAAAACTAAGTGTCATGTCACTATGTATTGAAGTTGTCATAATCTATGCTTGAATAGTAGTTGAGATGTAATTAAAACTAAATCAGCTCAGTCAATTTAGCAGTCATTGTAAGAAAAAATTAATTAGGAAAGATTCATTTCATAAAGGTTTAAAGTTAAATCACAAAAGTCTTTAGTCAATATAAAACAATAAATAAAATTATTAAATACCATATTTTTATCACTAATAATTTTGAAAATGTCGTTATCTGTATTAAGGGCTAACCTGGCAACCCTACTGAATCTGAGCCGCACAAAGGCGACACTGGAGCGATACTAATGCAAAAATTGTTTCGCAGTGGTTGCGTCGTCTCGCACGGTCCTATGGACGAAACTCAAAACATGTTCGCGCGTGGTGTAGATTAAGGTGAATACACACAATACGTAACTACAGTGCGATTAGTGGGTGTTATTTATTTTATATTGTGAGTGATATATAGTTGGAATAATTTCGTTCGGTGTCGATAAGAAGTGTAAGGGGTCGGCTGGCATGCATATGTGCTATGAGAGGCCCACTGTCGTCCCTCCGCTGAACGGTGCTGTTGGGTAAGTTATCTCTCTCTTACTTCCACCTATTTCATTTCACTACTGGACATAGGCCTTTCCCATTTCGCCACACATATCCCGTTCTTCCGCTTTCTTCATACAGTCTCATCTAGCAACTGTACGGAAGTCGTCGGTATATCGGGCTGAAAGGCTATGCTACGATTGCCAAGATGCAGTCTCCATTCCTCTATTCCAACGGCTATCGGTTCTCTGACAAACGTGATCGGCTCACTGCCACTGCAACTTCATGATGCGATCATCTATATCGGTAACTTAAGACATCTTACTTTTATTCTATTTCGTAAATTATTTATTTGTAATTAGATAAAAGAAAGACTCGATTGGGGTTAAAGCTTAAATATGGTGCCCTACATACAGAGTTTGGCAATCGTCCACTAAATATGTCTGATGCCACATCTTGATATATTTTTATTCGTCGAGAAAGGCAAACTAACAGATGGACAACGTAACGGATTAGGGCTGCCAGTAATTTCGGTAATTTAGTTGTCTGCCAAACTTTTTTTCATGTCTTCATAATGACGTGTTGTGTCTATGGTCACCCATAGACAATTTTTTTTTTGCCTTCTAATAAAGTATCTTAGGAGTTTTACGCCGTTGATGACATTCATCGTGGCTTTTATTAACAATTGGGTACTTTATGTATCAATATTTATATCAAGACATTTTTGCTAAAATACTTTTTAAAACTTCCAGAATGAAATATTTAAATACATTCTGTATTTGCTTATCTACCATTACATAAACATCTAACTTCTGACCTTTAAACCGGGTGATTATGCCTCCAAACTGGATTTCGCCCGTCCATCTTGTTATTATTCAAATAGTTGTGGCACAATATGTAAAGTAAGTGATTAAAATGAAAATGAATTTTTTCTGCATTTGTTAATGTATACAAGAGGCGTCGTCTAATGTGCCGAGCTCTAATGAATGCTAATCGGTCCAATCCGTCAATTCAATTTCCCCTTTGATTTTCAATAAATGAGCAGATCATGCAAATACTAAATGAACGATGTTTAAATTTAACATATCTGTTAAGGTGGTAATTATTAGCTGCGATACATTACAGTGATACGATGATTGATTATAGTGAAAGCATCATTTTTGAACCGAGTATACAATACGTTAAAGTTGTATTTTTTCGCAAGTGGTTATATTCTTTCGACTCCAAATTCTAATTAATTAGTATAGACACGTTCGAAGATTTGAAAATTTCGTTCCCATAATACTATCTAGACATTTAAATAATAAGAAAACCGGGCGCGTCGTGTTCCCAAGGCTAAATAAACTAGGGCCACGATATCGCACGGTCATGCAACCTTAGCTACTGGCTGGCGAAGTTCCTTATTTTTCTATTGCTTTTATTAAGGCCAGTAATAACTCCTTTCTTTTTTAGGATATTTTTTATTTTTATAAGTTATTGTTTTGAAACATAAATACGCAATACCTACAAAAAAAACTTTTTGAAATATTTTGAAACACGAATTTCTTTGGATGCTATTGTCATGAGTTCAGTTTACTTTCCAAACTGGCTAAATCTGTAAGTCAATCAGTTCGAAGGACTTGGACTCTAACAGCTGCTTAATACTTTCAGACCATGCAACCGAATCATTTCTGTTATTGTAGATATTGGATGATTACGCTTATTACGTCAATTGTATTTATGTCACGAATATATTATTTATATAAGAACCACAAAAAATAAGTATGTAAAATCTAAATTTGATAATAATTTTGTTTAAAATACAACCCAGTACTAAACACGCATGAATGTTGAATTTATTATTTAGAAACTTTGGAAAAATATAATTTGTAAAAAATATGGTTCAAAGTCAATTTTATTTAATTGATCGATACTCTTTTTGACACTTCGTTTTTTATCAATATACCAACTAGGTAATTGTAACATTTTTAATTAAAATATGCATAGTATTTTAGATTACATGCGCGTCAACGAATAAATGTGCAAATGGTTAAGAAAATGCACCATACATTGTTAAATCCATTAATATAATGAGCAATCGCTGATTGTCAACAACTCAACAGTTAGCAAATAGCTCTTACCGCTTTGCCGCTTACGACTTAACGGTGACGTTAATTACGTTAATCATATTTCTTAATATTCCTTGATGTGTCTAGTAACGGCTAGTTCGCATTCCATCCAATTGGTCCACTAACCAACTTCGAAGTATGTGTGAAGCTTTTGAGAAATTGCTTACACCTCCCTCCCAAATCCACGTGCTCTGGTAGGTTGGCATAAATAATGAAAATTTCCACTAACTGTTGCTTACCGTGAATTGAATAATTGAGTGGAGTGATTGCAAACTTCATGAGAATAATATGTTTGATCTAATGGAAGCGACAGAATTCTATTGTACTTGAAATTTTCCTGGAAATTCCTAGGTTCGTCCGCGGGATATCTATCCATGTTGTATTTAATTAAGAAACACGTGCGAATCTAAACAATTGTAAATCCTTTTTGCTAGGGAAGAGAACAAATAAATTTGACGACCCATTTGGTGTAATAGTTGAGACGTCGGCTACTACACCAAGGGTTCCGGGTTCGATCCCCGGGCAATACAAACATTTGTGTGCTTGAACATGTCTGTTTATAATGGTCTAGGTGTTTTCTATGTATAATATGAATGTAATTACAAAAAAAGCATAAATCTATGTTTATACTTTGTTTAATACCCATATTACAGGCTAAAGATTAGTTGTGAATGTCAGTGCATATTTATTATAAAATAAATTTGCATAGTATCTCACTATGGTACCTACTACAAATATTAAACGAAATTTTGTTATTAACTGTTTTCATTAACATACTGGTTACGTATATAGGTACCTACCTACCTACGTACCTAACGTACCTACGTTTGAAACGTTAACTAGTAGAAAGAGAACAACTTATTGCGGCCATTTTATATGAATATAAGAGTTATCCTATTATAGATTTACATACATTAGAATAAGTAAGTCGATTATCTATTTCTTTTGGTGGTTGGACTAACCATTTGCTTTAGTCTATTTTTCCGTGAGAACTACTTTATTGACGTCTATATTCCCTCGCATGCGTAAAAGTTTATATGATGACGTAGTAACTGAGTAATCATTATATTTATGTCTTTAGTTTTCTATATTGTTAGCATGACTATTTATTACCTTATTTGCGGTATCCTTATATTATTTGTCGTCCGGCCGGGCTATTATAATCTTTATGTGTATGAGTACAAGAGCGCGACGTGTATGACAAAGAGCTCGGATGTAGCGTAATCTAATAATGCAATAAGCTGAATTGGAAGCGAACCGACTCGAATTAACCTTCTTAGTTACAACTACTCATGTGTAGTCTACTGTGAAATTAAGTTTGTAAATGCGGTGATGTAAGATAGAGCGTCAATAGTTTATGGATTATATTAGAGATGTTACGATATCAACAGATTTGCTGCTTTGTCATCAAAGTTTCTATATATGTCTATTAAAGTATGTTGTACAGGATTATGACAACTCTTGGTTAAATGCGTAACTGTCTTGTTCAGTTCAGTGTTTCACCGTTCACAATATTTCAGTAAACATATTTCCAACGTCCACTACACAAGATAACAGGAAAAATGGTTCGTCGAATGCATTTAAAGTATACTTTTAAATGCATTCGACGAACCATGTGCTGTATAATGGTTGTGAAGTGAACTATTACACGTGATTTTCATCTCTGTGTAGTACTAACACCTGTTATTATGAAAATGTCTTTATGATATTCGGATTTCAATTAATTATGATTCTTTAGTTATGCCTAGCGGTTTTTCAGTAGGGTTCCTTGCTCAGCAGCGAAATTAATGTTCTTGATTCAAGCTACTAGAAAGGCCAGCTGGCCGGAAAACTGTTAACCGACCAATGAAACCTGGTAGCACGTAATACAGCTCTTTGAAACTGTATAGCCGGCTATAAACGTCAATCTATTGGTTATTGGTAAGCAGCCTCCTTACAAATTACAAATTCCATACACAAGATACTTATTTATACATTTATCTACTTTGCACGGAAGTAGCGAATATGGTAGATTACTATGGAGAGGTGAAGTATTACAGACAACCATATTCCAGAATGTACTTATCGAATATCGTACAGATTTCAAGTTAAGTTACATTTGTAGTTCATAATATTTATGGAATTGTTTTAAATATAGCATAATTGATTTATTAGTGTCCAGGGCCTATTTTAAAAGCTTATATATTTGAAAGTTCAAATTTGCAATGTTATAGGTATTATCTAGGTACGAGTACGAGCGTGCATCTTCCTAGCCATCTTCATTGCTAAATATAGGCAAGGCGTTGTCTAAATCGAATTTATATTCGAAAATCTCAAATGGAACCTGTTGAAAAGCAATTTAATCTAATTAAATAAAACAAATCAGGTTGTAGGTACTGGTATGCCCAGTAATGTTTATAATAGTTTGAAAAGCTAATGTTATGGTATTATGAATATAATTTGTGTAAATGAGTAAATATATTTTTTTCCACACTACCTTAAATGATTAGTTGATGTTTATTATATTTCAGAATACATTAAATAACTTGTACAAAGTTTAATGAAGGCGTAGGTTAATAATAAAATGAAATTCAACTAAAACCTTACGATTTTAGTTGTATTTAATTACCTACGCAATTTGCTTATCGACAACTTAGGAATAATATTAACAAAGAATCTTTTATTTTTTAAATAGTTCAGGGAGTTACCGCCATCTCTTAAAACGGATTTACTTTAATGATACGTCAGCATTTTGTACCAGAAAAGGCGAATTAATATTATTGTAATATTGTTTTAAGAGATTGTGGTAAGCCCCTGATCACCGTTATAGCTTACGATCAAGTACTTAAACTATTAACGCATGAGAGCTTACAAGAGGCTATACAGTAAAGAAAATTCTAGTACTTTATATGCACTTGCGGAACTTCACCCACTTCACATCTAGCTTCTCGTGTCGTAAAATGACAACAATTAACGCATCCAGCCATTGGTGCTTGCCCTTCTTGCACCATCCGGCTGATCGCGTGTGATGTGCAGTAATACTGTTTATTACAGATTATAGCCGGCGTATAAATTAATGAGATTTATATGTGGACGTTATGTATGAAATCTCCGCTATGTTGCATTGACTTGTGAATTTAAGTAGGGTAACGTGGAAGTTAGTAAGAAGTAATGTATATATATTGGATATCTCAATTTGCACCAGATAGTATGGTCCTCAGCTTTGCTGAGCAACTCGCAACACACAATACATTAATCTATTGTCTACGCGCGTGCTACGTTCGGGCGTAGACTACTACATTGTAGTAGAGTAGGCTTATACATTGTTTTACTTTGAACACGGAGTTTTTATATCATCATTATCAGAAATATGTGTAATAAATCATGTGTAATCCTTATGTTAACTAATGCAAAATACCTACTTAACGTGTATAAAACAATGAAAGTCCAGATGATTCCATACCGGTCGAATCGAAAATAAACTGGAGTCATTGCGCGAAACGAAAACGACGCCGCAAGAAACACTGGGTGTGCGTTTGGATTGCACATTCGTACTTTGTGTTTGTAAATGACACTGCTACTTGTGTGAACTAACCCTCTGTAAATGTTTGCACTATACAGGGTTGCCCTAATTGCTGCTTACATTGATATTTATGATACTTGCAATGAAGTTTTAGAATAAATGATTCGACGACCCATCTTGTGTAATGGTTGTGACATCGCCTATTGCCACAAGGGTTCGATTCCCGGGCAGTACAAACATTTGTGTGCATGAACATGTTTGTATTGGGCTGGGTATTTTCTATGTATAATACGAACTCATCCCTTCCTCGGGTGCCGTAAGAGGTGGTCTAGGCGTTTAGTATTTAGCAGATAACAGTTATCTGCGCTCTCTTATTGGACCTTACATGTTATATGCAATGCTATATGCTATATTATGCTAGCGGGTTCAACCGCTTGGCAAGCATGAAAATTATGGCAAAACTATTCACTAACACCGAGAAGACTCTAAGTTCGTCTACGGCTTTTGGGTAAGGGCCGTAGCCCGTAAATATAGTGTAGTGATTTTCTGACCTGAAAGCCGTAGAACACGGTAATTCCAGTCCCGCATTGGCAACACTGGTCCCACTTACCTATGATAACGTCAGGTATTGACACCGGCATAGTGTGTCAGTCGCGTTCCCCAAGTGCTTCAACTAATCTGTAGCGTCACCCTTAGCACATCCTTAGCGATGTAGTCATCCCATTTGCTCGTTACACCGCCACCGTCGTATTAATTACGCAAAATTTATACAACGCGAGTTAGTGCATCTGTTGTGCTTAATTATTAAGACTAGTTTCCCTACTTTGTATCGGATAAATCTACATATTAAACAGGTGAGCTGTAAACAGGCTCTATGGTTTACGATAGACTCGAGGTTATGTGTAACTTGTACGGCGTATGTGGACCGGTTG
>PQWD01005992.1:0-62083 GCA_019425675.1 Leucinodes orbonalis | reverse complement strand
AATTAAAACGTTTGAGCATGTTATCAATTATCGAATGCATTAACATAGTTTGTAGATCATTAGCCAAATGTTATAAACATCGGCGCCCGATGCCACGGGCATACGACATCAAGCTCTGACATTATCAGTCTGCAACTATTACGTGGTGAAATGATAAGATAACTTTGCAATCGACATTATCATTCAATACAATATGTACGTTTACTTCTGTAGGTAAACTGTTTCATTATTAAAATAAACTTAAGTAAATGATACGTTTTTATTTTTTCGAACTGACTACTGCTGTTGGCCGCAGGTGGCCTTTACAGCTTCACCGGGCAATTGGCGAGCCCAGATGGCTATCAGCCTTAAATTTTACACAACGAGCCTAAGGGCGTCCCCGAATGGGACTCGACACGTACTCTCCGTCTATCAAAGGTCAGTTAATTCAGTCTTGATAGATTGCTTACTGTACATAGAGCAGGGATTGATTTTTACACTTTTGGGAATTTTAAATTTAAACATGTATGAACTTATTACGAGCGTTTAATTTAGACATTATTTCAAATAGTGACAACATTAATATAAAATACTACACTAGTCTTGTTATACACTCACTAGATAACGCTAACCTAATACCGATTCTGCCGTTTCATGCTTACTGTTTTACAGTAAACCATGCTTATGAAATTCGCATGTGAGTCGAGTGTAAAACGGCCGAAATATCACACGCCGAGCAATATTCCCATCGAATATTCCCGACTCACGGTTCACGGGTCGTTAGTACCCGCTCGCTCTCAGTTGACAAACGGCCACGTTGCTAAGCTAATTAAATATTGCAACGCGACAAAGGGCCCCCGCCGGCGACCATGATGTCACTTAATACCGATAAGTCTTTGTTTACACTGGCGTTTTCTTAACTTGGCTGGCTGAGTACAGAACAACATTCATTGTGATGTAATCGAGCAGCGATTGTTTGTTTGGTACTTTTGTAGGTGCTGTTATGGGAGATTGATACATTTTACTGTAAGTGATTGTTGTATATTTAACATGCGTTAAATATACAACAATCGTTTGTTAAAATAAATTTTCTTATGTGTTAGTACAATACAAAAATATTATAATTTTATCAAAAAGGTAGCAACTAAGTAGTGGAATTTTGCGAAATAAAATTGTGCGGAGTATAACTGTGTGCCAAAATTGAAACCACAGTTAACCAAAGAATTTCTAGAGGTTTGGTAACTCATAATAATAGATTGGAACCTGTAGACTGATAAGAATATGCAGTTTATTTGAATTATAATGTCATAAACTTATGCTGTACTTTAGAATCATATTACCTATTTGTTTAAATGAAATGTTAATAATTATATAAGTATAAATACATTTTGTCGTCGTTTACTTAAGTTAGAGTATAATTACATGAGTCGCTTCTTTTGCACAAAGAGACAAGAACATTTTACCTGGTGGACTATTAGGGTCCCGAGATCTTAAAATTTATCTCTCAGTGTCCTGGCAAACCTTACCTTATAAATATAAGGCTCTGGCAATTTGACAATACACACTAAGAATTCTGGGTTATCATTGAACTATACGGATCACATGTCAACAAATATTTTATTAAATTACTACCTTTATCGGTTTTTCCTCATAATGTATTTTATTCCTCTTTATTATTTGTCCTCTGCTTGTTTTTAATTTTGTGTCTACTTGTTTGCTATTTGTTAATTCGGTGTTGTTTATGCCAGTAAATGTTTTTCTTTCTTTCAAATCGAACTTATATAATAAATAGTACCTACGCGAAAATTAATTGCTACAACCTAATAATTGGACGTTCTCGTAACAGAACTTTGTGCGGCTAGCCTAGATCCCAGTTCAAGCCTAGGTCAAACACTCATAAATCATGCACCTGACAGACGGAGCGGTGGAGGCAACTAATTTATCTGTGGATTTACGTATGACAGACCTCCACACTCGAACTTTTATTCAGTGCGGTTTTTGAAATGCGCACTGCATGATCGTTTTAGTTGAACGCTTGAAATTTACGGCTGTTTGAGAGTGCTTGGCTCATAATAATTTATATAGTACCACATTCTCATATTTGTTACGGCGCGGATGTAACTTATGTGCGTTTTCTACTCGTATGCGTATTTGTGTAATCTGTGAATACATTCTTTACAAATTTACTGAAGTTTAAAACATTTTGAAGCGTTTTTTTATAAGGAATTATAAACCAACAAGCCCATTCGGTTTATTCATCTTTTTTTTTAAGTAGATTACGTAGTAGAAGTTATATACGAGAATTAGTAAGTTTCATAGGAACAAGTTTCAGTTTCAATCTAGAGGCATTTGTGTTTCTAATTATACAAAATACAAATTTTATGAATCTACGATAATTGATTTTGATTTAAACATCAAAGGCGTACTCACACAAATTGGAATTACATTAGAATATATTTGATTAGATCTCACTGATTGAAATCCAAGTATTGGGGTGTCGTCGACCGGCAATTTAACGTCTTAACGCCTACGGACCGCGTTACCGTTTCGAAGGTCGACTTATATTTGTAAGTCATAATCAAAGATCGGAATTAGGCAAGTTATTTATGTACTTACATGTATTTTATAAAGCGAAAAAATATAATAGATATGCCTCGAAGTTCGATACTTCTTTTCATGATTAGAAAAGATATCGTGATTTATTGGACAAAAAAGTCCGGCATATCCCTAAATATCTTATGTATTATTATATATTTGTGATTTTATAGCTCATCCCGTGTGGTAAACATGGGATTGGCCATTAAAAATCTCGAAAGATCTATGTTCGTCGTCGTAAATCGGTGTAAGTATAGAAATAACTCAACATAATTTCGACCTAATGAACGTTATTCCAAAATATCACAGTAATACTACTCCAGGTAGGTACGTGTAAATAAATAACCCCTTGCCGGGTTCGACGCAAGGCATGGCAATTTCATCACGGTTCCAAATCTCCCTAAGACTAGCTCTATGTGTTAGAGCTCTATGCTTAACTGGACTGTTGAACATAATATCGTATCAAAAAAAAGGAAAAGTTTGCTATATTATATCTCTGTCTGGCTGGTTACAAAGTGTTGCCCAATAAAAATTCAAAAGCTTATGTTTTATTTATATAAGGATCTTTGGAATATTTATGATCATTTTACGTAATTACTAAAACAAGTGAAGATTGACGATCCATTGTTTTTGTTTAATACGAAAATATCTGATTGGATGGATTGGTTAACGGATTTTCCGTTAACCAATCCACAGAAATTAACTGATAAGAACACCCGTTCGAGCGGGATGAAGCATAATCGCAATGTTATCGGATACCGACCGCTTATCTGTTGACGTCCACTAAAAATAAGCCAAGTGTCAACGACCGGACAACCTATGACATATTATATTGGATGTAGCCGGACGCACAGGCTTTTTTTCGCCTAATCTACATAATAAATGGTCAATGTTTTGGTAATTTACATATGTATGTCTGGTTGTTTCTCGAGCACCTGTAGTAGCATTGGTTTTATTATATAGAGTAGTAGTTGGTAGTATTATACATTTATAGGGTGGGGTTGGGTTCCAGGTTCGATCCCCGGGTAGTACAAACATTTGTGTACTTGAACATGTCTGTTTGTAATGGTCTAGGTGTTTTCTATATATAATATGTATGTATTTACAAAAAAGAAATATATATAAGTATGTTTATCCGTTGTTTAGTACCCATAATGCAGGCTTCACGCTTAACTTAACTTGGGGCTAGATGGCGCTGTGTGAATATTTATTATTTATTAATTTAATGTTAAGCGATAAGTCTATCCAACCTACATGCATACCACCCTGGATGATGATTCTCATACTTAAATTGAATTATATCTTTCTTTCTAAAGGGTTTTAGATTATGTTTCTTTTGCTCAGATCGTATTGGAAGGATTAGTTTGTATGGTTTCCGTGAGGTGTTTTTTCCATTGTCTTTAAAATCCTAAATGGTTTTGTAAAAACCTCTATTGAATTATGTCGGTATTAAACTTACTATAATTACAATACCTACGTATTGCATACTGAGCTATTTTCATCGGTGCATGAATGTGGTTTTCTATACGATAATTGAAAACGTTAGTTTGGTCACGTACTCCAATATGTATAAAGGTTTTGTTTAAAATTAAAATGGTTTACACATTTGATTATTTAATATTATTGCATTTAGACCCTTTTTAGTGTTTCGTGTCTCATTGTATTGGAAAATTGGTATTTATTATGAGTTTTCTGATAATAACTTGGCACTTAAGAACTTCGCTTCTTTTGTACAAGCAAAGTTTTCAAGATGCTTTTAGCTATCTATTAAGTACTAAATGTACATTACTTACATAGCCTCTGTCGAGATTTTCAAAGATTTTGCTCGGTTTTCGTCATCAAATCCAGACTGAGCTTAGACTGCGTTTGTTTCTGTGGCATAATTAAGTACTATGTGGACAGCAGTTGAGAGTTACAAACTAAATTATGTCAGCTTCGCGTCGGCAAAGTTTACTGTTCCCTTAAGTCTGTCTGTCTGCAATTATCACACGTCTAATCCAATTTGCTGAGTAAAAACTTGTGTGCATTACTTACCTAGATAACGTTTTAACGTAAATTTACCCATATTTTCTATCTACCGCACCTTTGTATACACCTTTTATTTATATATGAATTGCTTAGAATACATATATCAATTTTTATATTCACACTTATTATTGACTTCATAAGTATTTCAGACTCTTAATTAGGTTTATTGAACGTCATCTTGGACAAGTGGTCGAACAATCCGGAACTGTCGGGAATTAAAAAATCCTTATTGATTCCACTATCTCCTAAGCCCTGTTGCTTATTTCTAAAGCGTATAAAGTGATGTGATATGACATTATCCTATGTGATATGATCATTAAAAAAGATATATAGTTACTACTTGCAGTTAGAACTACTTAACCCACTTTAGTCAGTTTGAAACTTTAAAATTAATATTTTCTAATACTCGACTCTAGATTTTTATTACATGTAAATGTTGCCGTCCTAAGGAGCTACATAGAAATGTATGTCATTAGCTTAAAGCGTTTATTGCGCTTTGGATCGTTACCCATAATTTATTGTTTAATGTTGAAAGAAGATAGTTCTTAGTAACGACTGAAAGCGAAACAAAGTTGATGTAACAAAGATGTGCTGTCGTGAATGACGGGCCAGGAAATAGTACTTGTCAAGCCATTATAGTCTTTATTTTGCAACAACTTTCTTATATTCATCTTAGGCCCGTTATGGCGTCGGTTAAGATGGTGGACCTTGGATCAAATTCATCAAGGTTGGGACGATCGTCATTGGTTCTATTAGTTTTAGTTTAAGGACGTCAAATGTCAACTTTGATGTAACTTATAATTTTACTGTATTCGATTACGAAGATGTGTATTTATAATTTTAAAAAGTCGTGATTTTTAGCCTTAAATGCCAATTCAGAGTAATTGCCATCTATTAGTTTTCAGTTGACACATCTCTAAATTGTACTCTTTGAATTATATACATACCGATGTAGCTTTGTCATACTGAGAGTACACACTGGCATTGCATCAGATGATCTCATTTTTAATGTAACCAATTTATATCGAGCGAGTTCTGATTCAGATTGTTTGATTGGTGCTTGCAAGGTGAGTAATTGTTAGGTTTATTCTTTGAGCTGATTTGATTGACTATCGAACTATTATAAATAATTGACATGCAATACATAAAATGTATCCTAGATATGTCAATAATTTTCTGTTGTTTTTGATTTTAATGTTTTTAACTAGAAATATGTAATCGAATTGTTCATTTACCTACCAAAAGTAATTCCTGTTTTTTTTTTTCGATTGATCATCTTGGTTTTGGCAACATTTTACTACGCAAGCCATGTTCTTTACCGTTCATTTTATGCTCGGCTCCGTTTACACACTTTTGTTGTCAGCGAGATTTCGTTCGTATTTGTTTATACGTCCTTGTGTCAAGCTTGATTTTCGGACATGAGAACTAACTGTATTCGCGGCCAGCCCTAACAGTGATGACGTAGTGCGCGGGCCCGGCGAGTCTCGGCGCGCACGCATCAGCGCGCGACACGGCCTCCAGAAACTTTATGCTAGTCAAAAGTTTGAATGTCGCTCTAATGCGGAAAAAAACATTAACGTCGTAAGAAAAAAAGGATCTTGCATTATTTTCATCATTTCTTTTATGTTTAGACCAATTCTGACGCACACTACCTAACTAGATTTAAAACAATAGTTAATACATATTTATTTTCGAAACCAATATAGGTATAACTTATATGTGAAATTCTACAATCTTGATGTGAATCTTATCTCATATTTTTTGTATCCTTCTGTTCACCACCTCTTTACATAGATTTTTTTTAATATCAAAGCTGTGGTAACGTCATAGGTGACACAATTATATTGGACTTTTAGAACAGAACAAATAATAAGTTAACAGGTTATTGTGTACACTGTTGGTTAACCCAAATAAAGAGAAAAAAAAATAACTTATTAGTTTACACAAACGAAGGTTCCATTAGTAATGTTAAGTTCGAATGTAAGAATGCAAGTAATTGTTGTTATTAGAGGCTTACATCATGCCGGATTGTTTGTTAAAAGCTCACGCATCGTGCGCCCATATTACTTATACTCAAACGGTTTGTGTTACGCATTAAGTTGAGTACACTCTGTAATACAAGTGTCGGAATTGTTTTCATATAACACAACTCAAATAGTATGAAGCAAACGAGTAAATAGTCCATTCATCATTAGTCTCCTTTTGGATCTGAATCGGTGGTTATTTTTTTTTGTTTTATTGTAATTCAAAATAAAATGTATGCCATATACACTACAATAAAACGGACTGTTTCAGAAGTTTTTTCAGGGTGTTTGAGGATCAGGTTATTGTAGAAAAAGTCTTATGTGCAGGATAAAATATAGTAAAGCTATGTGTTGGATGAAGCGCGCGGTTTTAAATCTGTATGTTTATCTACTTATCGAGCCGATAAGCATAGTAGCAACTCTTTATTATAAGGTAAATGCATATTATGTGCTTTCGTATACGATGGCGCCGTATCGTTGATATGATCTTAAATGCAATTTACCTTGTAAACCCAGACGGAGTTGAGGATATATTTAACTTATTTAACATTGAATCCAAGGTACTTGTTGTGATTTGCCGAGTAGCAGATATCCTGAAATCCCGTAATCAGATATTTTTATACTAACCTTTATTTGCCAAAGCAGAAGTGTTTTACCTACCATACTGGTTCAATGCAGTGTAGCACCACCGATAGGTTTAACACATCAAAACGACAGTCTGAGGAAACGCTCCTGCTGACAAAGACCTTCGTCGCGCCTCCCGTAGGTTCGTTCAGTCGCTGTTCGCGTAAACGGCGCGTGCTAGGTCGCCTCTCTCTCATATGAGAGATACCTAGCCCACCCGCAAAGCCCTAACCTATCCGAGATTCGAGTCCCATTCAGGGATAATTCCCTCGTGATGTTTATTTATAAGCCTGAGAGCCATATGCGCTCGCCAAGTACCCGCTGAAGCTGTAATGTGGTCATCTGCGGCGAACAGCAGTAGTCAGTAAAATACAAGTAGTGAAATGAGGCCTTTTTTTCGTACTGACTACTGCTGTTGTCCGCAGATGACCTTTACAGCTTCACCGGGCAATTGGCGAGCGCAGATAGCTCTCAGCCTGTCTTATGTACTTACTACCAATCACAACTGAAGGTCTTGTTTATAATTTAATTAGGAACTCTCGGCAATAGTTTTTGTACTGCTTATACACGACCATGTAGCAACTAAAGTGTTTTAGAAAAATAAAGCATTTATACAACCAAGTCACCGTCGCTTTCATAAAAGCATAACAAAATATTGTTATTGTTACTTACCCTTTTATTACGTAGAAATTTATATAGCTGGGGTTAAGCATTCATTATTAAGCGTTGAATCACGATAAGGTACGTCGACAAGAACTGGTACGATATCCTTCTTAGTCTCTTAGCGGGGTTATCTTATTTATTACTAAAATTAATGCCACAACGCCAGCGGGCGAGTACGCTAAAACGACGTTGTAATTACGCGAACCGACTGCCGCTCTGGCGGGATAGTGAAAGTGAATTAGTTAAAGTATTTCGTAATTATACGTTCGTGGAAAGAATATGTTCTTTGTACTGTTACACGTCTAGGCGTACTTAGGGAGCACGCGAGAAAGTGTATGAAAAACTGTTTGTGTTTACGTGTATTGTGCCACTTCAGCGGTTAAAAAAAATTTGTTATATAGATCTTTATTGTAGATTTGAAATCGAAATATTATCTCTTAGGGTTCTAATTCCGACATTAATTGGATAACATGTATATATGAAATATATCTCTTGTATAACATGTCGACATTACGACTTTTCAGGAAATGACCGACAGATTTCTATTTTGTCTTGATAAGCGAATAAATTAGTTTGAAATTAATACATTTTTAAATCTCTTCACAACCAGAAGGCACACGAGTTATTACATATAGGTATTTCGTTTTAACAAAAAAAATAATATGAAGGTATTATATGTAAGTTAGCTTAATTTAATAAATATGATGTTAAATTCTAAGCCACCTATGTCCAGGATTTCCTCTTTTCAAACAAAATTATTTTAAAAAACTAACAATTCTTCAGTTTTTCTTTACCGCTTTCGTTTACGTTTTTACGTCTGAAGCGGCGCGTTTCTACAAAATGGCGTCTACCGTACGTTAGAAATATGTGGGTAAAGTTTTGTGTTTCATTTTTCAGGACATGGTCTTTGTTCGCGTTGAGCACGTACATATACTATCGCTGCATTGCACAAAACGCGCGGTCAGTCCATAGTTTTATGTTGCTCGTTAAACTAAAACCGGCATCGGCATAACAAAGAGAAAAGACATAAATTTCTGGATTCGGGATAAAATATTTATAAGATATTTCGGAACGGGAAGCCTAGATCAATGTAATCCAGGGATGCGGTGAAACATTTTGACGACTGATTTGGTGTTATAGTTGAGTAATATATTATGTACATAATAAATTAATATTATAGACCTATATTATTTTTTATTCAAAAAACCTGTTAGTATTTTAAATAATCTGCTAAACTGCACATGCAGTTCGTCGGTACAAGTTCACGTGAGATGAGGTATCTATTCAATAAGTAGATATCTCGTGATTTTAACAAGATTCTGCTTACTATTAACATTTATGCCCATTTCGATAAAAAAGTAATGTTAACTAAACATATATTTTCATTTTAATTTAATAATACTAATATCATAAGCTCAAAGCTTGTAGAAATATAAAAAAGAGTGTATATGCGCCTCGTGGAATAGAATCTTCACGGGTTCCACGAGGCGGTAATCGAAGATCTCCAAATTAAGCGGCGTTCTAAACGCTGAGACCGCTAGACCACGGATCCAGTTCTATCATTCACTCCAGTCGTATCTACAGTCTGGCTTGACAAACCGCAAACGACCGCAGGTTAATACTTGAGACTTAAACATTTTCAATCACAGGGCTTTATTTTCAATGCTAGAGGAGCATTCAAATTTATTTCATTAATTACAATATCGTATCGTCATTACCCGGCAGTTCATTAAACGTCCCCACCGAGGGGCACGAGCCTACCCGTACTTGGGGTATAGGCCTTAGTCGTCCACGCGAGCCGACTTCACGCACAACCTTTAAATCACTTCGCAGGCATACGCAGGTTTCTTCGTCATGTTTTCCTTCATCGCAAGAGCGTCAGATAGCGTTAATATAATTTTAAAAGACATTTGTACGTGCCGGGATTTGAACCTGCGCCCTCCAGATAGGAAGGCAACGGTCCACACACGTGAGACATCGAATCTCTATTTACACAGTACCTATTGTATAAAGTCTTCCTTCTGTATTTTTATATTTGTACACAAACAAAGAGGACACGCGAGCAAACCGTCTGTAACATTGGCACAGTGGTGTACCCAGGGTCACGCGTGGGTCCATTTTTGCATACAATATAGTGTCACTTCAATGTCGACTGCCATATACTCACTTGAATATTCAACTCTTTGAAGACATGTTGATAATTTTCATGTATGTTTACAAAGAGTATTGTTTTGTTTATGAATTTAAATGTCCAAGTAAATTGTATTTCTTTTATTGAATATAACCAATTTTAATCTGTGACCAATATGTGAGACAAAGAGAAGAATTCAAAAGAGGGAAGTAACTATGCATCATCATCAGCTCATTAAACGTCCCCATCGAGGGGGACGAGCCTACCCGTATAGAGTGATTAGGCCTTAGTCGTCCACGCGGGCTCAGTGCGGATTGGACGACTTCACACACAACCTTTGAATCTCTTCGCAGGCGTGCATGAAGGTTTCCTCACGATGTTTTCCTTCACCGTAAAGCGTCGGATAACGTACATATAATTTCGAAAATTTGAAATCACATTGGTACGTGGCGGGATTTGAACCTCAGCCCTCCCGGTAGGAGGGCGACAGTCCACACCATTGAGCCACCGACGCGGATAGTAACTATGCATAATTTGGAGTAATTACATGAACATAGAACCACCAAGTACGTTGAATTCCGGTTCAGAAGACACGTATATTCACGTAACGTTTTTAGTAAAATAGTGGTGCTATTTAGTTTGATACTGATACATTTTCAGTCACCCTTCGAAATGGATTTTACACTAATTTTAAAAATAAAGCAATAACTTAAACATATGTAGCTACTGTAGAATAAACGATATTATGTATAAACATGAAGTATCCTATTCAACCTATCGCAGTCTACTGCTGGACATAGGTCTCCCCCATTTTGCGCCAGATATCCCGGTCCTCCGCTTTCCTCATCCAGCCTCCACCAGCGACCTTTCGCAAGTCGTCGGTCCATCGGGCCGGAGGGCGTCCTACGCTACGCTTGCCGAGACGCGGTCTCCACTCCAGAACTCGTCTGCTCCAACGGCCATCGGTTCTGCGACATACGTGACCAGCCCACATGAAGTATAGTATGAAGTTATCTAGCTTCGAAAGGTGATGAAGAATTCTGAATTCCAACAATCCCTGTACACGTCTCTGTCGGCGATACATGTTTAACGTTCGCTTGTACACGCTTGAAGAATTTACAGAAATATTGCTACAATTTGTGTTCAAGTTAAACCTAGTTTTAAATAACGTCTTTATTTGTATTACAAACAAAGTTGTAATTTTAAAGCTTATGATAGCTCCTTTCAAAACGATAACCGTATTGAATCAAGATAATTTTATGTTTTTTTTTGTAAAATAGCCTGACTTTCTTTAGAGTATTTAATATATTGTCGATATCTTTCACACTCATACAGATGCCATCGTTTTGGCTCTTATTACTTAGGGAAATACCTAACATAGCATCCATAGTTCGCTGCGAAACCATATGTAATTATAAGCAACGTTAACGATATTGTTGCCTTAGTGATTAACAATTTGTTTTCTAAATAAGCTAAAGCTAGAGTGCGCTTATTGAGGAAAATGTCAGCAGTCTGTGGGGGAAACTTTTGTTGTGGGGGAAACCTTGTGTTATTTTGAATAACACGAAATATAGTACTAATGATTTACATCTATTTTTATTAGACATAAGATCACATTCAATATCATTTTCATCTGTAATTAGATTATTGTATCTTCAACCTGTCGCTGTCTAACCGGGGGGTTAGACATAGGTTTTCCTCCATATTGCATCCTTGTGACTGTGGTGCCCCTCAGACAATTAAACACCTGCTTTTCTTGTCCATCTTGCGGTTTATTGCAAATGAAAAGGCCGATCGAAGGGGCCCAATAAAAGTCTCAGTATCATGATGTAATCTCAACTGATTTTGGCCACGCACGGCGGCTGTCTTCAGCTCAGATTTCTCCCTTGATGTGCTCGCATGCGGCTCGTATTATCATATTTAGTTCATAAATCCATATAGCCTCGATACGGAATATAGTATTAATATTTATGTCGACTTATCTGGTGTAATGCTTGAGACGTCAGCTATTACACCAAGGATGTCCCCAGGCAGTACAAACATTTGTGTGCATGAACATGTCTGTTTGTATTGTATTGTGTTTTCTATTTATATGTATGTGATTATGATTATCCGTTGTTTAGTACTCATATAACAGGCGCTTAGAGTGGGGCTAGGTGGCTCTGTGTGAATGTCAGGGGTTGTTAATAAGTTTATCCGTTGTTTGGTACCCGACTAGATTTTAGTGTGGGGATAGAAGGTGCTATGTGAATATCAGTTGATATTAATGTTGTTGTGTTTGCCCCCAGGTACGACAAGTGGGACCGGGACCGGGGCGGGGGCGGGGGCGGCGGCGGCGGCGCGCCCGGCGCGTGGGCGGGCCGCGACCGCGAGCGCGACCGTGAGCGCGAGCGGCAAGCGCGCGCGCACCAGATGTCGCACGCGCACGCCGCCGAGCCGGACGCCTCCTCGCTATTCCCGGCGCCTTTCAGGGTAAACTATCACATGATTCATACTAACTGTAAACACTAGTGTAAAGAGCTCGAACATAACAAAAATATGATGATGATGTCCTCCCAGACGTATCCGTAGACGACGATACCCAGTCAGTCTGAATTTCGAATGTGAGCTCGGACATGACTTACAAAACCAAACTTTGTCAAAAAAGTGCGATTGAAAATTACAAAAATATAAACGATGATCGGCAACTCCAAAGTATATGTCTCTCTCTTTAACCTATTGCAGTCAACAGCTGGACATAGGGAAGACCCCCATTCTGCGCTATATCCCGGTATTCCAATTTCATTATTCAGTCTTCACTAGCAACCTTTCGTAAGTCTTCGCTTTCCACTCCGGAACTTGTGTCCGATCATAGATGTAGAATTTCGCGCTAATTCTAATCTATGTGTCCGACTACCATCGGTTCTGCGACATCCTTGACCCCCTGCAGCCACCACGTTGTTAGTTAAGAAAAGCATTTTAATAAAGAAATACATTTTTAAGCGTTGTGACTGTGGCTGACTGACATATCTTCGAAAAAAGGCTTAACTCATCTGTCTACACGATGGTTCCGTGAAATAACGATTTCATTTAACTATTTCTCGTGAAATTACTGGGTATAAGGAATCTAGCTTTTGAAATCTTAGGTATTCATTTTGCCCAAAAATATAAAGTTATGAATTTTTTGGCAACAACTAGTGCAAAACATACTGATATAATAAGCCTCGAAGTAAATAATACCGAGTAGTAAGCGGATGTCACGGTAGAGAAATACGTATATTAATGCTCAGCATTTCGACATAGAGGCTTGATACTCGCGGTGTTTATGGGTAAAGAGTTTGAATTAACACTAGATTTGATATTATGCATATCGAAAGTCTTGTTGATCTCGGTTGAAGGTGAAACGCGACCACACCGCAGGTTGTAGCTTGGGAATTGAACGCCCGTGTCGCTTTCAACTTGTTATAGGGGAAAGTACGGTCGGATACTATACAATGTTGGCACGTACTTATGAATGCAGTATGAAAATTATAGGGCTCGAAGACTTTTTTTATGTTACAAATTAAACAGGACTGTCAGTGCGCTTACCTGATGATAAGTGATACGCCTGACCATTACAGAACGGCATTGAAAGAGACCATAACTGTAGGTATTTTTTCCATCAATGCCGTACTGCGCCCCTCACCCGAGATGTTAGGTCTGATTCTATTTTGTCCCGATTTGTGTCTATAAAATATTAATGAAATACAACAACTTGCCTGATTTAAGATACTCAACTTCTGAAATAAGCTGATGTACTTACATGATTACTTAATCAGGAGTAACTTAGGCTACTTTTGTTTACAAGCGGCCGAAGTCGAAAGCATAACATTTATATTAAATGTATAGGTACCATTGATAAAAAGTAGAGATTTTTATGAAACCTGCATTAATATTACATAACAAGTATTAAAGTAATATAATAATGAACGTGTGCGTTATCATTTCACATTTGTATACGCGTTCCATTGTTAGGAGTGATTACGTGCGCTCACGTGGGCTGACCGCGCACCGACTAATCTGCAGTGTTCGGACTAAAACCTACGAACCGACAAATGTTATATTTGAGCTTGGTATCTAAGTAATCTATGAATACTGCTGCAGTCATAAATCGTTAAAAAGTAATTGACATGTTAATTATTGTATTTTGACGTCCATAAGTGCTTATTGTAAGCTTAAATTGATAAAATGGATTATGATGTTTGACGTTTACCTACTGCTATACAAAGATTTCTGGCAATCATTTTCAATATGCTGGCCGAGGCGACACTCACGCGGGCTACACGCATGATTAATACTATCGTCGAAAATATCGATGTTTTTTCTTGTTCACTGCCTGAATTCACAAGCGCTTCATTGTTCGTGTCATGTTAAAGGGAAAATTGAACTGAAAACTAAACCGAAAATTGAGTATTACATGTTGCAAAGTAATTTTTTATTTTATGTTATTTTAATTTTAAGTAAAATTGTGTCGTTTAAATTCTATGCATTACCGCATTGGGCCTCATGTAATGTTAATATGTAACTGGAATAAATAAATAAATATATGCCCTCGGACTTTAACCCACCGCACTGAATCAGTGATGATGATGATCGTTTATATCCACGTTCGCTTTTCGCTTAGATGCAACATACTCGTACCTGTATGTTAGGTTGGTTTGGGCTTCTTGAAGTACGAAGGGGGGACATAATATAAACACTTTATGTTACTCATCCGCGATGATCTCGCAAAATTTAATGTCTCACATGTGAATACATGGGGAGACCTATGTCCAGCAGTGGACTGCGATAGGTTGAATAGGATAGGATGTGAATACATATTACATGAAAGGTGTACCAAACACTCGGTTTTAAAAAAACTGTTTTTTACAGTTACTGGTATTTTGAATACTTCCACATTCAGCCACCAATTTTCCAATCGGTGAATATTTTTTCATTTTCTACCAGTAAATAAAAAATAGTCCACGTTCAACCGGCAACTTGAAAAGTAAATTTTGTCGGTTATTGTCCTTTAACTGTGGTGGTAGTAGTTATGTATTTGTGGATGCATCCACGCGATACTGTATTGTGAAAACAACTCGGTAAACAACTGATGCGCACTCCAACGACTTCAAAGCCCTTTGCCCATGTTGTTTGTAGTGCTTAGGACGGTTAAGAGTTATAAAGGCATGGTTTGTATTTGATTTCCATTGCAAACTTATCGCAGTCACGTGGTATTTAGTAACTCTGATTGCTATCGATAGTATAAAATGTATACTAATTATTATTAAACAACATTCAATATTCATTTTTCAATGTTCAAAGTACACTTTTTATTTCAAATTTATCTTTTGTTTGTAACTGTTTATTTTAAGTTTGTTTTAAATGACTGACTCATCTTCAAGTGAAAAATTTGAGCTGTGGATAATTCACACAAAAGAACCATAACGTGGTTTATATAGTTGATGGTATTAATGTATAAATGATAATGATAATTTATTAGTGTCGTAATTAATTTGTTGAATATTAATTTACATCCCTTGCTAAGACTAGATTTAAAGTTTTGAACCTCACCAACCTCACATTTACCATTGAAACAGAGAAAAGTGCAAGACCACAACACGGAAAATATATTGCAATTCTAACTTGAATCTCTGCAAACTGTGAACTTTCAACGGTAAAATTCCATTCCTCTTATAGTACAGATCTGTGAAGTTTTCTGATAAAATGGTTGCATGTCGCGCGAGCACACCAACTTTCCTAGAGACGTAACATTAAATAGTAGCCTCGCTCTGAACCAGCGGTTTCTTGGAAGTGTGTGGATACCACTTAGTACCTCGTATACCATTTGCCATAAGACCTGTCCTTATTATGAGGCTGAAACAACTATTACAAAATAAATTAGCCTTTTAGTCCAAGTCCAAGGGACCAAGTCTGTTTTAGACCCGTCCCCTTTTACTGCTAGACTTTTTTGTCAGATTAGCTACTCGTACATGTCCTTATTATGCTTAGTTTTTTACATCTAAAGGCGCTATTTTAGAAATTTTGGGAATAAAGTTGAAAATCTGTATTTTCTGCCACGTACGACACTGGAACCATCTAGCGGGACCGATACGATCTGGCGTAATTAAAATAAAAGAGCGTACACTCTTTTAAAGGGCCGTACACTTAATAATATTTCTGGGACCTTTGGTTTTACAAATGTTTATGGGCGGCGGTGGCAATTTCTATCTGGTAAACAAACGGTTTTCGGTTTTTTTCGGCTCGTCTTCTTCCTGCTCAATAAAACATCAATGTTAATCGAAGACCGCCTAATGGTACCCCTGTCCATCAGATTCACCGAGTGAAAATGTAGGTCACCAGTCCTTATTCGAAATACAGGCTCGTACAAGGTCGCATTTTTTTACTGAAATATATCGTATTAGCTGATGAAGACTTCTGTAATGTCAGTCTAGAATCTCCCTTTGGAATGGTTGCGTGTGATAGCAATTTGATAACGTTTTAAGGCTGAGAGCGATTTGCGCTGTTCACTTACCTGTGGAAGCTGTAAAGGCCATCATTGTCAACAGCAAAGAATCCGTCAGAAAAAATGAATACTTTATTAATTTTTTTTATTCAAAGATAATATTGGTTGTCATTTGCCATATTGCAACCGGCATCACTAGTAGCAACGCTGCCTTTGCAGTGATCTGCAAACAGTAAATTTGAAGTATGCGGTTTAGCGGTGCACGTGCCCGATGCACTGCGTGAAGTTGGCCTGCCGTTCTTACTGCCTCGGTGAGGTATGCGATTAAAGCGATTTGTTTATAGTTGAGAACTTTATGAAGTTGGTTATTCTGTAGTTAAACAGAAATATTTTTAAATAAGTAATTGAGTTCGTTTGAATGTAAACAATGCATTGGCGAAAAACTGGAGGATTTCTAGACCCATGAGGTGTGATGACCAATGGTTAAGATGTCGGCTATTGCAATACTCGTGCAGTACACATATTGTCTACGTGAACATACGTTTTTTTCTATTGGATTTTCAGTACCATAGTAGAAGTGACTTGCTTAAATTGGGAAATGGGGTTGTGATAATTTATTATAATAAAAAAATGTTTGCTTTCTTTTGTTAAACGATCAAGTAACATGATTATTCAATCATAACGGCTCGTAGTTTTTTAATAAGAAAGATCAAAAACACGCTTTGTTTTTGAAGTAACATTGCCACAATAATAGAGTTTTAGTTTTTATTGTGGTTAGAGTTCTTTTTTTTCCACCATCACAATCCATCGTTAGCGGTAGATCTAGATACTTTGGCCGTCGTCGCCAATGTCAGCGTGGTTCGAGGCCAGCGTTTGTTTACGCGGTGACGTAGTAATTACGCGCGCACGTTTCGCTACATATTTCTTAGGGTGCGTTCTCACTGCGTGTTCTATCACACGTCGCGCCGCCAGTGTGAACGGTTTGGCACCGCCCGTGTTGATTTGTTGGAATGGTAGGCGGCCGCGCGCGCTTCTAAAGCTACCTTAAAGCGGATACCACACGCCACGACGCGCCGTTCACGCTAAGCTGTCACACAGCGCGTGCGGGCGCGTGATATACACGCAGTGAGAATGCATCTTTAGAAAATCAGCGACTATCAATCAAGTATCCAATATAATTTCACTATAGGGCCTATGCCCTTCCTGCTCAACTTGTTACGGGGATATTGTCGAAAGCCACCACAACATTCCAATTATGATGTGTACAGGTGTTAACTTTTGCGGACTTTGTTTACTTACAGCCGAACTACAAATTCACAAAACCGAGTATTTCTAAGTATAAATATTAACCGTTCGAATTACGGGGGAAAAACAATGGAAAATCTATCGATTCCATAGTTTTTCTTCTATTATATACTAAGGAGTTTATACAGCAGAGTTGCGCATAAACTAAAAAAATAAGAAGAAACGGAAGAGTCTGTCACTCAAACATTACCGCGGTAACGATTGATTAATGGTTTTAAACTTATTTCCTTAACTTACCATGTGCGGCGTATAGACCCTGTACAAAAGTTAACCCTATTCACATAAATCTATCCTCACTCTGGTAACATCAAAAAGAGCGAAATTCACTCGTACCTCTGTAATGTAATAGTAAATATTTCACTCGCCGAACATCTAAATCGGGAATTGAAACAGAACAGTGTTATAATAACATTTTAAAAGCGAGCGGCTTATCTCAGTTGGTTGGTTGCAGCCGACCCAGTTTGCGTCGTGCGACACATGTGCATAAATAAGTGTAATTAAACCGCCCCACCGCCCGCGCCTCGCAGTATCCGATAGGGGGACCGGTGACTGTGCTGCAGAGAAGCTGCCCAAGTCTCAATTGACGGGAGAATTCGTTTTTTAGTAATTCAGTGTGTATGTATTTGTTTTGAATGTATTTATTAAAACTACTAAGATGATTAATACGAAACAATAGGTATGATTTTTATTACCTAAGTTAGCAATTGATTGTTGAATGGCAATTGTTTTAGATTAATACCAGTGATTCCCAGGTACCCGCGCAGATGGCCCTGTCTCACTCAATATGAAAGTATTAATATACATTATACCGCATTTTAATGGGAAAAAATAAGAGGCAAAAGCGTTGACTCAGTGTTTATGTTAATTATATATTCAAATCCTTAAAAAAGTATTGATTTATGAAATACGAGAACGATTTAAATTCATGTTACCTTCCCACCTTTATCTATGTACTGTAAGGGTATAAGCCAATAACATCTGCCAGGAGCATACCCACCAACAAATGATACTCTCGCAACCTCCCAGAATGCAGAAACACCGTGACAAGCTATAATCGAATACGTCATCGATTTAGTCAACTCCATCATAATCATACAAGACTAGCATCAAAATTTTTGACTTAGGTCATTTCCAACTAAAGTGCGATGTGTTCCAACACTTTCCGCCGACACATACGAAATGGCGCCCGTTAACGTATGCATCGCGATGAAACACCGTGTTTTGTAAACTGGAGATAATGACCCACAACGTGAGCAATGCTCGCTGCGAACTATGTCGTCTATGTGTGTCGGCGCATTGTTGTGGCTATACTGATTCGTTCTATGTAGCATTGTATCGGTAGAAATATCAATGCTTGTTTAAAGTAACAATATTTTGATGATTATCTTCAACTTGGAACGTTCCACTGTAGGGCCCTGCGAGCCTACCGCCATCTCTTAAAATAATGTTACAATAATAGTACTTCGCCTGTTCTGGTACATAAATGCTGAGTGCTGACGTAACACTATTATAGAGATAGCTGTAAACCCCAATGTCTTCTCGCGCAGCAAAGCTGTGAGGAGATATGGCCGTAACCATCATCCAATGTGGAATAGGGGGTGCTAAAAAACTGGCAAAAATCGGAGAGTGAGTCTTACTGCATAAGTCTCCCCGTGGGATATTACGATTACCTTCATATAACTTTGCTTTTCTACTTACAGGCAAATATTGTCGAACATATACCTCCCCAATATCTTTTTTATAACCCGCCGCGCATGTCCAGTACCCAGGAACGGATCGCTAGACCCTGAGAATTATCTTCTGCACTACAAAAACAAACTAATCGGGACCATCCTAAAATATAGAGACGTTGAGATCGGTCTTCAAAATTCGTTTCTAAGAGAAAGTCGCGCAACAAAGGGATTATGCAAAGTTACCATAAATATTGTTTACGTATTACAATTTACAACCCGAAGCGACATGGTCAAAATCGCTTCTCATTACAGGCTTAGATATCCGTTATTTGTTACGCCTCCTTATTTTTCAAATAAATGATCCTACCTCCGTTATTTTTAGCTTCCATCTATAACATGGCTGTGGAGCAAGACGTATAATTGGCACCTACGTCACGTTTCGATTAGTCGACGTTTCGTAGCACATCAGAAGTTATTAAAGCAATACAAACATACCGGTTTGCGTCTCACCTTGACAAGGCCTTACAAATGGCCAGGTGGAACACGTGCTACTATCGTATCTAGTTTATCTTCATTTTACGTTCATATTATGTAGGGCTGCCGGATGACCTGAAAATTGGAAAAATCCTCAATTATTTTTATTTGAAGAAAGCAAGCAGACAGTTGGTAAACGGTAGTAACTGTATACACTTGTGTATCTAAAAAAGGAACGCAGTCAGTGTCTAGACAAATACTATCTGCCTCACTTTAGCTTTAAACAAAGCTATCCTAAAATGTAAAACTGTTGGTACGGGAAAAGCGTTGGATTAATAATTATGTTCACGATAACACGGTTACTCTCAATGTATATTCTAGTGTTAATAATGACACTTCATAGTTCAATTTTTCACATTAAAATAGCATTTTATAGGTGAATAATCGTATTTATAATCAAAGTACCTAATTAAACTCAAAAGTTTAAACGAGTTCAAATATTTTTTGAGGGGTGGATCCGCGCCTTTTCTAAATTAACTAACAATTAATGCATACAAATTTTTGTTAGCACTCTTAGGTATAGTATGGTTTGACATAATACTACATTATATACAATGATCAGCAGGTTCTGGCAACCCTGATACAATGTCACCGTCTCGCTCACGCACCGTCCGGTGTTAAGGGACGCCGAGAGGTTTCTTTCAGGCAGTAATATCCATGTCCAACGTGTCTTTATACAGCTACTTGTATTCTTTGTTGTTGCCAACTTTATGTTGCTATTAATCTGCCTTATGTTTTCTCGGGTTAATAAAGGCGCGCCGACAGATGTGACGGTTTTGCGCGATTAAATATCATTGGTGAAGGGTTGGAACGTATTTTGGAATTTAATTCGAACGTATACAACAATTTAATGTATTGGATTTTGTATAAGGTTTTTTGCTCCGGGCGTACTTTTTAAAGAGCCTGCATCTTATCTGCTTTTAGTACAGGTTTAAATTATCTTATAGCGATAAATAACATAAGCGAGAGCGTTCTCACTGGTTATGACAGATTAAAATGAAATTCTCAAAGAAGGACTGAGAAACATTTTCATCTTTCATGCAACATGGCAGACAATCTAGTATTTTTATCAGAGAATTGCCGCACTAGTCGTACATTCCAAATTAACTGTTAGTAGAATAAACTTTATATTATTTTTGTTTGTGAAATATTTTACATAGTATACAAAGTTATTACGAGATAACTTAAGCGTAATAATTATAAGGCAGAGTAATCGCCCAGGATCCCTCAATAATGAGAAGTATCGAGAATATGAAAACTGTAAATGACTGTGTATGGCTAAAATGATTAACATTTTTATGGTAATTACTAAAAAACAATTTCATTATGTAAACGTAACGCTTTAATGGGGCAAGGTTACTGAAGCCCCAATTTGCTATATGGATATTATAAAATCTAATTACTCTTACACACGAACCCTATTGATTAGCGATCAAACGGTAATTATATAAATCTGGTTAACCACTTAAGAGCTATCATTAATTATGATAATAAAGCGAGACTAAATAATGGTAGTTAGTACTATGTATATTATGTAGTAGGTATTAAACTACTTGCTTTACCAAATGTTACAAACGATTTTCAGCTTTATGAATATACATGTATACAACTTGCAAGCTGTAATTTATGTACTATAATATCGTGTTTCGAAATCCATTGTAAACAGACCTTTTGATACCATATTATCTTATCCAGCCTCCGTGTCCTGTTATGTTTTGTTCAAATCAAACAAAAAACTTTCGCCCACTGCTTATTAATAGTGCCTCCCTGAAAAAGCAGAAATCATTAGAATTCTGAGCAGTTTGCATTCATTCTTTGGTCACCTCTCTCCAAATCGTGAAGAAATATACGTTTGGTCCCGTTTTAGCCGAACCTCACCTACTTTTCACATAAAAGCTGAAGGATGAGTCGGGACGTAGATACTGTATGTCTCCATGTCAGAAGGAATCGGTACTCATATTTAGATAAGCTATTTTATTAAGTATATTACAACGGTTACGGAACCAATACCCATAATTAAATCTAGTTATGTTATGCAGGAAGGGCTGCAAGGGCGTGCACTCCATATTATGCAAAATATAAGCAGTGCATACCCTGTGCGTCCACGTTTTCGCTCATTTTCCTCTACGAATTTGAAACCATAGGCGATCTACTGTTATGAACAGCACTCTATTTGACAAGTATTTTAGATTTAAATCGTTTATTGTATTGTTATAAGACGTATATACGTATAAGACGGGACCTAACATCTGTTGACTCGGGTGTCAGGCGCAGTGCGTTTTGATGGACAATAATAAAATCTGATGTGTTCTTTGTAACATAAAAGAAACTATTGAACTGTGTAGACATCTGAGTGACAATTTATTTGAAATTAATTATGAATTAGTTCCCTCATTAGTAATTAGTGTGGTAATAAGCTAAGAGTGCAGACAGTCACAATGGTACGATACAAGCGCTCGTAGTACAGAGGGCCTGTCTAGACGGGACTATTACTGCGCCCTGCCTGCCACCGCAGACTCGACTACCCCCCTCCCTCTCCTCCCCTCACTGAAAAGTCTAATGAAAATATGCCCAGTTAATCATACAATACTGGTGGGGGCATCTTGAACGAGATTATGCAAACAATTTTTCATTTTGACAGTTGAGCTATATTGCCACGTGTTTTGCAACGGATTCGTTTTAATTTTATGAGTTCATGTAAATTGGATATGTTAAAAAATAAAGAAATATTGAGTTTAATTAATTCTTAATATCAAAAGTGAATTCTAGTATATTTGAATACATATTGTAATCAAGGTTTTTAAAATCAAGATATATATTTTTAATGCAATGATGTTTGTGGAAAAAATTTCTCAATTTATAAATCTTAAATAGTACTAAATACCAATCCTTTTAAAAAGTATGAAAGCTCAGAAAAATATACTATATTTTCATTTTTGAAAAGTATGTAAATTTTTGAAAAGCTCTTCTTTTTTCCTTTTAAATATACAATAACAAATAACTTCTTATTTTTTTAATATGAATATTGTAAGTGACAATTTTATATTTTTTGTTTATCTAACTATATAAACTTAACATCGCCATTCCGACACCGGGAGGTTATGGTTCCCAGAAGCGAGAATTAGCAACCTACAATGACCTTGTACCGTCGCCCACAGGTATGCCACTAGACAAATTCCAATAAACACCCATCCGTTACTGCGAGTCGCCGGATTGATTGTCTAGTGCGTGGCTGTAGTGACGCGCCCCCGCCGCCCTACCGAGACGCGGTCGCTGACCGCCCGCCCCCGATTTAGGTCACGATTTTAGCCTAACACATTTTATATTTATTGCTCGCTCTCCTGTGCTTTATGGTATTCGTTTAGACATTCATCAGAATGTCATTGTGAACTTTTATTAGTATAGAAGTGAAAGGCAATGTATAGGTAGGTTAATTAGATGTTTGATGATGTCGTAAAGTAAAATATTTAACTTTATTTTCAATCTCCAAAAAATATGCAATTGTAACATTCAATAATGATAAATAAAAAAAAATGCTATTTAATAAATAAGCCCAAAAGCCTTTCGGCTACATTTCTTCGTGGTAAAGTAGTTGTTCTAAGTCATAATAACTTATAGTACAAGTTGTCACTACATTACTACAATATAAAATCTTTAGGTCCAGGATCTTGTAAACACAATCATGTTTTTAAACTTACTTCGTTGTTATTGATACATTAAAAAATGAATATACTACGGTTTTTAAATGCCCAAAACCCCTTCCCCTTCCTAATACCTTTTCAATCTCCTTTTTTAAAGGCTTTCATCGCACTCATTGATTTTTAAGAGTACCGACTATCCGGTTGGTGGTAACACTTAACATCAGGTGAACCTACCGCTCGTTTGCCAACTCATGAAATAAAAAGGGATACATATATCATGACAATCAACATAACTAGGTACTTCATTAATAAAAATGTAATGGCAAATTATTTATAAACACAAATAAGCATATAAATAAGACAATTGTAGCAAACAAAACATTTATAGATTCTATTAAAAATCCTGGACTTGCGGCAGTTTTCGAAGCTCGTGGACTAGTGTAACGGGAAGTTTATAAAACTTAAGTTTAAAATTACTTTAACTAAAACGGCTGAAAAGTAAATATATGAAATCATGCATTTAGTTTTATATGTCATGATTGCTCAACAAGTAATGTCTGTTATAATAAACTTGTGGAACTGGATTGATATATATTGCAAAAAATTAAAGGTCAAGTGCAATGAGCTAGCGTCCAGTCACTTGTGTAACATTTATATGTTTAAAAGGAAAATGTGTTCTACATGTAAAGTTCAAGGCATGTATTGAAAGGAAACTTTGAAATGATAAAAAATAACTACGGATCCTATCGGGTTACAGAATTGATCGTCTATTTCCTAGTTCGAAACTTATTTGGTAACTTATGATGGAAGCTATAGGGCAAAGGGTTAAAATAAGGGTGGCAATACTAGAGAGAGTGCCCTTTACAGGGTTAAAAAATAAATCATTCATACACCATTTAATGTGACATTCAGACAAGAAAAATAAAATTAACTTCAACAAATTAATTTCATGTCTAACTATGTAGACAAACAGTGATTAAGGACCGAGACATTTTATATTTATTCCAGACGAGTGACCAAACTCATCGTTTACTGTGAAACTAAAAGTTCGCGACATAATGTTAAAAGTTCCCGCGAATGTCGACTCGCAGATTAGGCCCGTGTCTACAAGAATGAGCAACTCGTCGAGGTTAGGTGTCGACGACCTGTGATTGTGTCTGGGTTATTGAAACACCTGTAGGTATATATTACATATTTAAAAATAAATCCGTCCAATAGTTCCATTCATCGTTTCTTCATATAGGCGAACTTGTCTGTCCATAGTGCCTGTTTATGTATTCTTAAATCAGGTGTACGGTGCAAATAAATTTGTTCTATTCTAAATAATAGACAACTAAACGGAAAGGGGCATAATGCTATAATGCTGAGTAATCTCAGCACTCGAATGTTAAGACGGTTTCCAAAATAACTCCTTTCAGTTGGACCTAACGCGCTTAATGTTGTTCCTGGAACGTTGATATACTGAGATCGACACTTATGCTAATCTCACTAATCTGTGTCATGCCTTTAAACATTAAGTCAAAATGTACATGGCTACTCAACTACTACTTCATAATACATCACCAAACACGGTAGAATTTGGTCAGAAATTTTGTATTAGTTACTAGTGCGTAATATACCACCAATAAACCTTTCTTCCACCCTTAACACAGCTCATTTCTTCCCATCAATGGTAGTCAAAAATCCAAATAAAAAGTGTTCCTTCCACACTTTAAACATATTATTTCCATTCAGTGATAGTGTAACATAAGACAGTACTGAGACCTACATATCTCCCCGCGAC
This sequence comes from Leucinodes orbonalis, assembly GCA_019425675.1. Taxonomy (NCBI): domain Eukaryota; kingdom Metazoa; phylum Arthropoda; class Insecta; order Lepidoptera; family Crambidae; genus Leucinodes; species Leucinodes orbonalis. Next base: position 36,640 of record PQWD01005992.1, on the reverse strand, counting down.
CTGCCGAGTCGAGGGTGCGCGGTGTCAACGGCCCGGCTGGCGGGAGGGCGCGGGCACCCTGCAAGGGCGTACACGTAAATCATGCGTACACCTCTCAGATAACTGGATTAGAAAGTGTATACACGAAATTATCGTCTCATGAGGTTTTGTTGTGGGATGAATCGTATACATTAGTGTAAAGTAAGGATATGATGGGATAACTTGGACTTTATTGTACAATTTCAATCCTATTATAGTGAGGACAGTGATATTTTACATTACAAGAAATTTTAATTCCATCTGCGTTCTTGAGTATCTGCCTTATTTTGCGACTCAAAAAATACTTTATTTAAATTCTGTCAAAATAATAACATTGGTGTAGAATGCAACCAGACTTTTAATAAATAATAAATTTGTAATAACATCCTTCTACCCCTACATTCGTTGCCGTGCGGGCACCTCACGGGACTTTTGATGTACCTAGTGTTTAGCGACAGAAATATCTAGCACAATATGGGAAAACATAAGTATGTCCAGTTTGAAGAGAGATAGTGTGTTTACCGAAACAATTTGTTTACAATACTCAAAAATGTAGGTATAAAGGATAAGTGCTAATTACTGACTTAATGGCACGGCGAGTCAATGCGATATCGACACAGAATTCGCGGTAGGTATATATTAATTGAAATTGCTAGACGACCTTGTCTGAAACATTCGAACAGCGGCAGTAGGTTAGTCATGAAATTAGATCGATTTGACCTTTTGTTAAAGCATCTTCCCTAGGCGTCAATTGAATTATTTTTGAATTTGAATATTAGAGTGCCAAACAATTTTTTAGAATTACCTGAATTTTCCTGACTGCTTGTAACACAATCCAGACTTATGCTGGACTCGGCGATACAGTTGATACTAGGGATTTTAAACTAAATTACCGAAACGCTAAGACAGAGCACGTTGGCAGTCGCCATAGCCTTTTTTCGGGTGTCAGTCAGCTTTTTTAATCGTTGGCTATAACTGATATATGAAGTAAGAGCAGATGTATGACCTGAAACTTATATCCGAAATAAAAAAGCCTTCATGTATATTATTTTAATAAATGTTTTCACTCGTTTGTTATCTATTGAGTCTATTTATAAAGTGTATTGATATATCGGGTAAACTGTAAAGGTGAAGCCTAATATGAAAGATTAGGAGAAATGTAAATAAATGTGTAAAATAAACAAATATATTACCAGGAAGATGATGTCGTTTTATCGAATATACATATTATAGGGTGTGCACTCCTGAAACTTTTTGTATAAATAATAATAAGACGTTATATAAGTTGATTAAAAAAATATTACTCAAACTATTTTACTCACGTTCGTGTAGGTAGGGAAAGGTCACCAGTTTTGATACAATGTTCTGTTCAAGACAAGTCCTGTTTGTTTAGACACGTGTGATCTATATATAATGATTACCTTTACTTGAAATAAATTCTATTATTATATTTTAAGTTATTGCTCATTTTAGTTTCAATGTGAATATGAATAATAATTTTGATTAGTTTCTTTACAAATAAATAATAATAAATATCCACTATGTGTATATGATGACAATGACAACATAAAAGTGCATAACACTCCGATGGCACTGCAGTGGTGCCAAATATCACCGAGACGACTCAGTATCGAGTCTGCTATAGTAGTCATTACGCCATTAATGCCTTTGCATTAGTCGTAGTATCGATGGAAGCCTCAGTAGTTTACTGTTTTATAGATGGCGCTAGTGTGTATATTAAACTTAAAATACATTGTTAAATACGAACAGCGATCCATTTGCAACGAATCGCTTCGACCGGTTTGACGTAATCTGGAATGCAAGTAATCCGTTTCCATCCGTCGTCGCCATGCCAGCGCCATTCTTGGCAAAGATTCTGCCTACATCGGAATTGAGAAAAATCTGAATTGGTTGTTTGGGAAAGTATATTAGAACGTGAGAACGCCATTTTTCATATTAATATTGGTTTATTTTTTTCCGATCAATTCTCTTACACTGCACATTTGTAAATGTTAATTTGCAGACTAATATACTAAATAAAGCATTTAAATTTTGAATTTTAAAACTATGTTATGTTATTTATATAAATATTTATAATTTATGTACCTGTTTGCATATTCAAAAATATTTAAGTTTTACATTGTTACTAATGCTCATAGCATTATTGATTATTGCTAACAAATTGTAGTAATACGCAAAAATTGTTTGTACGCATTACTAAAGATACCTGTATTACAATTATGCGAATTTATAAAAACAACTAGCACTAACGTAATTTCTAAGCAAAGCATGGGCACCCTAAAACCATTCTACGCAAGATTACACCGTGAGTGATAAATTGCATATGATTGCATATTTCCAATAAGAGACGCGCGTGTGTCGGTATGAAGTACAATATTTACTTGAGTCATAGGGACTTTCGCATATGACATTGGTACGAGATTATTAAGTGGATATTTATATATTTATATTTATATATATTATATATATGAGACCTAATATCTATCATCTCGGATGACGGGAGAGTAGTGTTGACTGAATATAATGACTAGGTACCCACTGTTATCTGTCATGGTTAAGTGTATCGCTTACCACCAGGCAAGCGCACTGACCGTCCCATTCACTTATGTCATTAAAAAACCTCTATTCTGACTCAGTCATTTGATAGAAAAAGCTGACTTTTCGAACGGAGTCGTTGTCCTACTTTAGGATAATGTGTGTACTGATTTTTTAAACCTATGCAGTTACAGTTTAATACAAACGCTTCCAGCCATGGCAATGTTTGCTAATAACCCGGGGGCGTGGATGTCGATACGTTGAGGTGTACAGGGGGCAGTTTCGCACACATGTCCGTTTTCACGCGTCCCCTCCCATTGCAATACCAAGTGAAAATAAGTGAATAACGGGTTAACAAATGAAACATTAATTGGTTAGGTTATTATACGCAAATGGCATGAGAGGGTTAATTTGGGTCTTATAAATGTTTAAACTTATCGAGTGACTACGGCCCGTATTCTAGATTTTGACTCAACGTTGATCTTTACTTAAATTGAGTTAGAAAGGGACAGCGCTGTATAGGATAAATAGCAGCATCCCTTTCTAACTCTATTTAAATAAAGATCAATGCTTGAGTCTCGGTATAGAATACGGGCGTCTATAGTTGCATTAAAAATTACACTCGAGTATGTTGTTTAAATTTCTTTAAATCAAGGTTATCACCATAGTCATCATTTACAGATTTGTAATAGTTTATTGTGTATTCGTCAGGTGACCGGCAACCGGGACCGCGTTAGCCAGCAGATCCAGCACAAGCTCGGCGACTACCACTTGGCTCAGTCTCTGATCGACGACCCCAGCAAGTCGATTGGCATATACGCCGAGCCGCAGAGTCCAGCACCATGTGAGTACTTCCACCTTTACAAATTACATTTTTTGTAAATCCAGAATATTTACGTCTTATTTATAGGTCTTTTTGAAAGTCTATCAGAAAGATAATGCATATATTGGGTCTCAATTCGTCACAGTTGAGCAACTAGAGAAGTATACGGACTTTAATGTAAAAATACAAGGGAATGATCGAAATTGCGATTTTTATCTAAGATTAAGTCGAAATAACGTTTTAACGTTAGGAAATGGTAACGCGATTCGCAAAATACTAAGGAAAGGATTTACATGTAATTTAATTAAAACTTTCGCAGTCCGTCATTATGTCTGGTATTTCTATAACTTTCGATTATTGTACTACTACATTAATCGAAAGTTATAGAAAAATACACATAACGAGTATATAAATGACTTCACAATAAAATACGCTAACGTACTTTTCAAAAACTGCTCGGTATCACAGAAATCTTGAACTATTTATTGATGCTTTTACCTAAATTTGAAAAACAGCATTGTACAAACACTAATTTCTATTGATTAATAACCTAGCAAAACTTACCTTTGGTAGCAAAATTGGCAAGTTGTAAGTTCAACGTGTCACTTACACTAAACTAACGGTCAACCATTGCACAATTAGATTGTAGACCCAACGACATTCACGGGCGCATTGTTACTCGGTTGCTGTTCTAATAAATATAAATAAAACGATACTGGCGCACACAAAAGGGCCTTTTGCACAAGTCGCTAATAATAGCCCGCAAGTTTTCTTTGATTTCATCATCAATTAATTTCTTCGTAAGCGTGCGCAGGTTTCCTCATGATGTTTTCTTTCACCGTAAGAACGTCGGATAAATATATAATATTGAAAATTCAAAAAGACCTTGGTACATGGCGGGATTTGAACCTGCACCCTCCAGGTCGGAACAGTCCACACCAATGAGCTACCGACGCTCTTTTTCTTTGATTTACTTAAAGTTATTCATGTAACGATAGCTTCGTTTGGTTTACGCAGACGTGACACAGGACGGGCCGTTTGATCATCGCTCTCCTTCGGACGTACCTCTTGTAAAGGGTTCAAAGATTCGCAACTCGCTCGAGCGTAAATTCGATTTAATTCAGTACAGATTTCCTTTTACCGGACGGCTATGTGTGGTGCGGAGTATGTTAAATTAGGGCAATGTAAACCTTCTTTGCTTATTAATAAGGATAAAATCGTACACTTCAGTTTAATCACGTAATATATGTTTACCGATTTTTTCTTAGATTTATGTATTCTATGTAGTACGTTAACAACTTAGTCGATTCGGTGGTTAGTATCGGCTATATTACTTGTAGTATCACGGATTCTAGAGCCAGTGTCATCTTTTAAGTTGCGTCGCTCTTAAGGCCGTGATTAAGGCGTTTTTCCAATGTTATTGAAAGATTCTTACATCACGATCTTCCGCCGTCCCTCTGTATTTGCAGTCTGTCTAGTACAGTCGGATGCAGCACTTTCTACTTTTTAACTTGGTCCGTCCGGTGATTTTATAATGTTATGAGTATAGTTGAATGAGTACATTACACATTTTAGAGTACTAACGGTATTATCTATTTTACGGTCTGCCTGAACCCTAAGTTTCCACAGTGAAAAACTTGCAACCGAGTGTACTGCATAAAAAAGTGCGGGTTTACGCTTTTCGTAGGAAACATTACAGGAAATTCTTATCAGGTTCAACTTAATTTACAGTGAGCCATTATTTCCGGTCCCAAGTTGGTAAATATGTATCGATACGTAGATGAACTCACATGCCTCTCAAGATTATGGCGGAATGAGATAATTTCGCTGAAATATCAGCATAACAATGGAGTTGGGCCATGTTACTTGGGTCGTCTCCCACTTTCAGGTGCGCCAAATGTGTGGATATCCGATATTTTTTTCTCCCAGCCGCGGGGACCCTTCAGGGATTTGCATAATGGCTAATTTGGGTCAATTTGTATACTGGTCCCACGTCCGTGCATGTGAAATGGGTTTGTCTCGGAAGTGGGTATTCGTTGCGCACGACTCCCTTACGGAATGGCCGCGGAAGTTATGATTGAACGGCTCCATTTCGTTGGTTTTTGTTAGGGAAAATAAGTTAGCGTTTTGATAATAAAATTGAACAGTCAACGCCTTTTTCGTGGGATTCTATTCATTGCTTTAGGGGAGGCCTAAATCATAGCGAATTCTCCCGCTATAACAGTTAGCTTTTATTTTAACCGTGTTCCGGACTATAGGAGTCTACCTCTTATAACACCAGGTAAACTTTTATGGAAGTAGTTCTTTATATTTAATCGTAAAATGATAAGAAAAAACGTTTTTGTTTTCGTTTCTTCTATTCAACCTATCGCAGTCCACTGCTGGACATGGGTCTCTCCCACTATCCAGTTATCCCGGTCCTCGGCTTTTCTCATCCAGCCTATCTTTTCTTATATAGAATGAATTTATTTATTTTGAACATGGTGACATGCTTGCAATTGCCATTTGATGACTATTTTCGGGTTATCGCTGTGTTATAAGACAATTGTCACCTACCGTCAGGTGTGCTGTGATTAAACCATATGTAAGTGGCGTGATAACCAATTCAGTCTGTCACCTTTTAATTAAACTTGGTATCGTTGGATGTAAAACAGTGATGTTTATTGCCTACTAAGGCTGTATATAGTTTGAACAATTGTTCCATTCCATTGCATATAAATTGTAAGTGTATCTAGTTAACAGTGTTTGAGTAATTAACATGGTCAGCAATACACTATAATCCACTTAGCCAGATGACAAAGGGTTAATTTGGCTATTTGCACAGCAGAGCGGCAATCATGGCGACCCTAAAAGGGGGAACGAGTTGATACTGATATAATCGCGCGTTTGATGCCAACGCCTCTCGTGCCAGTGATGTCAAATATCGATACCTATACTTAAGTGATATTATGTATGATATCGATTACTTAATAGCCTAACGATATTATGTATCTATGAGTAGGTAAGCAAAGAGCGCTTTACAGTTTTGTAAGTAAAGCAATCATCGGAATTTATGGAACTTAGGTAATGACTTGGTGTTTAACGGAACAATATGACCATCGTGCCATATGTATTTTCTATTGTCATCATGCTATATTTTTAAAATATTTTTTGTATATTATTTTCAATAAATAACTTCAGCCCCTAATTCTGTTAAAATTATTAAGTTCCCAAAAATGTCCCCATTATCAATCAATCAAATGTTTCTATAAAACAAATCCACAGTAGTATGTTTTCAAATTGTGCAACACTGGGCGCTAAGCGAATTTTGTTCTTGATTGGCGTCGCGGCCTATACGCGTCAAACCGCGACGGGGGCCGTCGGTGATTGCGTTAAAGTATCCGATAAAGCGTGTGCTAAATTGGATTGTTGCGTTTCACACGTGTCTCTGTTGTGCCTTTTAAAGTGGAACATAAGTTGCCTTGGATTTTTTCAATACGAAGCGTTATTTTATAACAACGAGACCTATTATTTATTAACAGTAAATTTTTTTGTTTGAAAATTCAAAATTTTTTAATAGTATTTTTATAATTCAATTTTTTTACGGTCTTATATATGCACTTTTCAAACTTTTGAATGCACACAGCATTCAAATTCATTTTGAAAATTAGTGGCCAGAGATTAAATGCTACGTTAATAAGCCAGGGCCTATATCAATTGCCTAGAGCCCAAAAAAAATCTACTGCTGAACCAAGCCATTCGGTTCGGCTCCGAGGACACTCCTTTTCTGCTTTCTTCTCAGTGGAAAACTACCTCCCGAACCAGTGGTAGCTTCATTTGACATTCATAATTCATAACTGAATAAACACTTTCATTTTCATTTTATCCCACAAAGGATATCGATTCTACACTCTAGACTAGACAACAGTAACATTGTCTCTCTTGTCTACTCCACCTATTGCAGTCTTCTTGACACTGGTCTTCCAATTTGCACCACCTATCCCGGCCCTGTGCGTTCTCAGCTTAGCAAGTAGCCGGTATAACTGGCCGAAGTAACATTGTGCTGACTTAAAAAATAAATCAAACGCCAAATACAATCATATGGCATAGCGCTAGTCTCTCTATAAGGGCATCACGGTGTATCGCCTCGAGAACTGCACATAGCTGGTAATGGGCCGAGAAAGCAATCACTCCGGTCGGCTCGCCCACGGAGCGTCTATAAATGATTTGGACCGGTCCCGTTGCGGAGTGACGTCGTCGACGTGACGTCACAGTTGTGACGTGACACTGCGCGGCCGGTGACACAGTGAAGCGTCTACGAAATGAAAGATGGTCAATCAGCGTTTGGCCATGACAATATTAGACAGTGAATTCGAGCACATGTGATTTCAACATTTAGCCAAAAAAATGTTATGGGTACTCTTATAAGATTATTATTAATATAAATGGAAATGTGATCTTACATATTGGGTATTCCCACATGTAACCGGCAATTTTCTACCAGTGAATATTTTTTCCTATTTCTACCAGTGAGTAAAAAATGTAGTACGTTGTTTGCTAACAATTAAATTGCCATTATCAACTGGGTTTTATAAATTTTAACGAATATAACAAGAATAAACTTTTAAAAAGCGATTTATACCTTAACGAAATTACTATTTATAAGAATTAACTTTGTACTGATGAAATGGTAGTATAACTTATCGTATTTTCAGTCCTTTCTGTTTATATTTTTCAGTAGATACAAATTATTTGTGACACTATTAAATACCGATTTAAAATTTCGCCTTTGTCCTAAGCCGTTTGTTTATATACAGTTGTCTGTGTGCGCCTGCACTCAGTCTGGAAATGCAATCACTAATGCCCCGTCGACCAGAGGTAATAAATGATTCGGCGTGTTTTCTCCCTGTTAGGTGGGTATATTCTATCCTGGCTTAGGGTTGCCGGCACATTGTTGGGCCGAAACCTCCGCCTTTACATCTAAAATTGGGCTCTCGCCCTTTTGTTTATCTGCATTGGAAGTTCGGATGCGGTTAGCCATTTCAGTAGGTTTAAAATTTGTATCTGTGGATAAATATATTTTTGGGTTTGGTTAGGTTAAGCTTAAAAAAGAAGCAGATGATTAACATCGGTTTCTTTACCTTGAAATTTAGCTTGTGGTGCCTTCCACATAACAACGATCGAATCTGTAGCGCATGAAGCAAAGGTGAACAATGTACATATTTACGGGTTATATTATTAAATGTCAACAGATATTTACAAAGCGTTATCTTATCCCAAACTAAGTATCGGAATTTGACGGATATTACTTTTTTTGTAAATACTATTATGCGTAGAAAACACAAACTAATATAGTATCATTTCACTATTTCAAGACTCTTAAAATACGGCCTGTGCCTACGGCCTTCAAGTTAGGGAAAACGAGTATTAGGGATTGAAAGGCAGCCTTATCCTAGCGGCGTGAGTGTGACGTCACGCTTGCATCGCTACTCGCCATCTGTACGCTGTTCAGTAATATTAAAAATGTACTGACATTAATAATGTTTGGTATGGATAAATGCAATATCAATCTGTACACATAATATAGGAATGGACTCCAAATATTACATATCAGGACATGGTCTTAATCCTAACATCCGTTAAGTCCTAGGACTGTATGCATTTGTTATAGTCATTTAATCAGGTGCATAATTGATGAGGAAAAATATAATAAAAATAAATGGATAATCAAATCGTACATGATGCGTAAAGGTTGAAGAGACACCAATGGTTCTTTGTTCGATACCGAAAAAAGAAAAAGCATTTATGTTCGAGTATTTCAAGGGTTATAGGAATCGAACTCAAAACCAAAGGTGTTGATCTATTTGCCAGTAGTCGGCTATTTATTGATGTACTACTGTGATAGTTTATCACATATAAGTCCCAAAGACTTACATTTACATAGAAAAGTAAAGCTTCGCTCGTAAGTCGAACTTTAAGTTTTACGGATAAGGTGTGCAGTTGTCAAAGGTATAAAATGTGCCGCCATCTTAATTCCGATTTCGTCGATTGCTACGACTGCCCATTAAACTGGTTAACTGTGAAACTTTTTAAGACCGTATTACGCCGTCGCCTCCCAGGCTTGGCATACATAAAGAAAGCGAAAGGTTTGATGATATGAACCGAGATACTATTCAAAGTCAGCAGTGTAGACAATGTTACATCTTATTATAAAATAGGTTTCTTTAATTCTGGGTTATGTTATGAATAAGAGCTCATAAAAGATTAGAATAGCATTATAATGGTTATTTAATTTACCATTACATTTAAAAACACGTTGTATATAGTAAAAACACTTTTATCTAGTTTTGGTTATATTTACTCTTATAAAATAATAATGGTTGTGTTGATTGCTTAATTTTTAATCATGTGAGTAAAAGGTTTTATAGTTAGCTGGTACTATAAAATACTTCATTCGGTTTACACAGTAAAATGTTATCCCCAAACTAAATAAAGCTCCAGTTTAGTATTCAGGGAGATACTTTGTGCTGGTAAACTAACATTTTAATCGAGACTAACGAACATAACTACCGATGAAACATGATTATTCAGCACTCGTTCATAATAGGATCGAATGGTGCATTATCACGCAAAGTGGGTACAGATACGAGGGCTCGCCGAGCGAAGGCAATCAATGTATTGCTTTAATACGATCGCCGGTCGTAATGAAGAGTGACCCAGATCCAGGACGGTCCACGCCGTGGAAGAGCAAACACACGTGTCTCAATTACAACAAAAATTACAAGACTGCTCAGTGTTCGAATTATAGAGGATCGGGATTGTCGTAGTTCAGTCGTTTTTGCTGTTATTTTTCCGAACGTTACACCTGGCTTTAAAATGCAGTCGTCGTTATAATCTGCACTTTTTTTTTTAAATAAGCTAGAAATCAAGTAGACCATGTTATTTTAGAAACATCATCATCATCAACAGTTTCATCATCATTAGATGTCCCCACCGAGGGGAACGAGCGTCCCCGTAAATGATGTCGACTTCACGCACAACGTTTGAGTTTAAATAAGTGGTTGATTAATATTCACATGACATGCTGAATTAAGTAAAATTCATATAAACTTATGTGATAATACACATACACTTCAAACTGCTGGATAGAGGTTTCCCCTATTTAGCATCGCATATCCCGGTTCTCCGCCTTTCTAGTCCAGCCTCCTTTGGCGACCTAACGCAATCATTGCTTCATCGGGTCAAAGGAAAAATTCGTACGTAGGTTAATTTATGAAGATAATTTTCGCTCGCCGCTCGATACCTAATAAAATGCTTAGATAAACGTTAGTGTATTGTTTATCTGTGTATAAATGACATGATAAACGCCAACGGAAGCGGCTTATTGTTTTAACGGCTGTAGGTATTATAGCTTGTCTATTTCTTTGTCGATTGCGTGTGGCATTGCAATCGTATTGGAGATCAGTGGCGTGATACCAGTGATCGCAGTAATCGAACTGTGACAGGACAAAGCAACTCTTCATGCGAGGGGTTGCGTAAATACGTGTCGTATTGTATGTTCCGCAATGCATAATGCTATGTGCCTATTACGAGTATATTATATGTAATTGTTTTTAAATTTTTGACATTGCCGATAGGTTTAGAAAATTAAAACAGTTTTACAGGGGACCAAGTGCGATGCGTCCGATATTTCACATTTCAGAAATGAATCGTTGCAAAGATAGCGTTAATGGATGCACTCGGCGCTTACTGTCGCATGAAATTTCAGAAAATTCCGTTTAGAGCAGTTAGATATGTATATAAAATTTACAGAAAAATATTTTTTCTGTATTCTAAGGTAGGTTTCTTTATGTTTAAAAGATTATATATGTTTTAAAAAATGGACACTGTTGATCGATGGAGTAGGAAACTTCCCGCTTTTCTTACGTTCTTGCAATTTTGCGAAACGTTAGTGAAACATAAGGTATCACTACAAACACAATTTTCCTTATTTATTAACATTTTCAAATAATCATGGTTTGTAATAGAGGACAATAGCATATACATATATCAGCTGAGCAATTGGCAGCTCAAGTGCAAACTTAATTAATTGAAAAGATATACAAAGCTCGGAATATTAATACAATGATTGTTTTTTTATTACCTGTATCACTGCTGGACGGCGAATTGTCCGAACCACAGATATTATGGCCCGTTAGCTCCGGTCGCCGTTTCCACTGTTTATTTTATTGAGAACTGGAAATTATAACGATTGCGGACATAAAACCGCGATTAAACGATATATTTGTTATTCGTTAATTAATAGTGTACTGCGTTGATGTTCGTTAATTATGGCTATAACTGTATTTATTTGATCACGTAGACGGATTGTTGTGGTGGCGTTTTTGGAAGTTGTTTGTTAATCATGACCAGTTGAATGCGTTGGTATTTGGTATAGGTAATAATAAAATGATAATTAGGGGGACGGCGTAGTTTGTGTGAGTTCATTAATTGTATTTACCTTTATGGCCTTAAATATCAGAGAGTTAATTATCTATCGGCGCAAAATGGGGGAGACCTATGTCCAGCAGTGGACTGCAATAGGTTGAAGAGAATTATCTCTGATAGTTCAGTAACTTTTTTAATTCTCTCACTTGACAGTGTTGATACTGTTATTAATGTTTATTTATAAATATCACTCTTTTATGTCGTCGATAGGAATTAGGGTTTCGGACCATTATACACTATTTAGTCTAGTGTGTTTGACTGTTCGCAAGAAATAAGATCGTTTTTCGCTAGGATGAATGCTGCAAACTTTCACGTTGTAATAATGTTAATGTCTTTAAAAAGTCATCACGTGTTCGTTGAATCCGTGTGAAATAGATCCAAGGTCCAATTCTCAGCTAATAGATCGCAGACAGAAACACAAATCTGGTTTTATGCTGGTTGTAGTAGCCAGGATATTTTCATATTAAATGTTCAACACAGAATATATATGTTCACGCCACAGATTTCCCAATACAGGAGATGGGGCGAGCCGCGTTTTTAAGTGCGACAAATGTAAGCTCAACGAGCATACACTGGCTGCCAGTTTACGCTCTGTGAGACGAGTCAAGACGCACGAATATTAGAAGAAATTACCGTTTTTTCTCAAAATGCCATCCTGTGCAATTGTAACATGCCATCATCGCAATGAATCAGTAAATTTACCAAAAATATAATAACTTTTCACAGGTAAGAACCGAAAAGAAATTGCGACACTGGGACTGCCTATAAACTTGGCGGCTTGTCCAGTCTAATTGTATATTCAGATGTCTGTGGTTCACGCATAATCGCAGTAGCTATTCCCTGTACCGATGGAATGTGTTCCCATGGGGTAATTGAGGCGGCGGTCATCCATCACAAAGCATCGTCTGCAGTTATTGCATTTTCAAAACATCCACACGACCATTACGGTCACTATCTAGGGACAAGTCAATTTGCAAGCGGCGGAATTTACGTGGCGAGTAGATTTGCTTTGGTTAAATTACGCGACGAGTCGGCCTTTTGATACAATGGAATTCGCAATGATCATTTAAGTAGACTGTAGTGAATGTTGATGAAATTAAATATCTGTTAATTATGGGTGTTATTGCGAGCATCTGCATGTGAAATTAGTAACTCATAAAATCTTTACTAGTAACTTTTAAATGCTTGCGTTTATCACTAATTAGTAATATTGGTAACTTTCTGCTGGAATTGCATTAAAAACTCCTATAAGGCTTTATAATACTATGAAATTGGTCAGAAAACTTTCCAGGTGGTGGTTAGTGGCAAATGTTCCTTATTAAACACAAGTCACATTAAAATTAGTGGTATTGAGTTCCTTACGCAGACGAGTCTATACACAGTTTCCCTCTTGAGGACTATTACTTGTTTAACACCTACTTGATCCCAAAAGTAGAATGGTAAACAGCTCATGCAGTACCTATAAGACGTTATTCAATTCTTTTATGGTGATAGAGGGCAAATGAGCAAACGACTCACCTAATTTTAAATAACACCGCCACCGAGTGATTGCTGTCCGTTGAAATGGTATTAAGCTCTTGTTTGAAGGACGTCAGGTCGTATCGCTCATGAAATATATTAGATTGTTTATGGTAGTTTCGAGATGGTAATATCATTATGCTTATGTTCTTGTGGTAAGGTAAATAAGGTTCACATATTTAAGTAGTTTTAATCTTTGACATTGAATAAACGCCACAACGTGTGCCTATAATAGATACAATTTTGTCTTCTTCTTCTATAATAAGTGTGGTAGAATTCAATGACTCAAGTTACTGATTATTTTCTCAAAACTACCCTGCACTTGTCGCACGGGAAGATGTTTAATTTCTTATATCCAGTAATTTATCTATGTACAGTGTGCTACTAAAATAACAGGAGTGGATCATAAAATGTATGTTATGCAGTGAATACCAACTCGACGACTCTGTGGAGCCTACCATTTAGTTAACATTGTAGTAGTGTTGATATGTTCATGACTTTTATGCGGAATGCAAGATGCAATAAATGTTGCTTAAGACAGGTATCAATAATTAGGATAAATCTTCTTTGAACGAGTATAATTCATTATCTAAATTAAATTCCACATAATCGTATTGTTCCCATGTTGGATGTTAGTCCTTGAACAAAACATAAATACTTATACTGAACGTTACCAAACAACAGGCATTATCTTTAAAAGGTTTTTCTTTTGTGAAAGCGCAATTTGTTAAAAGCCTAGACTTTTGTATTATGATCACGTTATCCCCGAGATTGTTTATTTAAATATTACAAATGGTAGTCGTTTGTTTAGGAATTTATACGCAAGCGTATTTGTTTTATATTGTTTTCGCTTTATTATTGTGTCTTGGTACAGTATAATGATACCATTGACTCGATAGTCGTAAAATAATATTGCAATCAATGTACGTTTGAATATTATATATCGACAATGTCATAGAATGTTATGTTTTACTGAATGTAATAAACTGGTATAGCCATGTTATTTTGGTAAGAGTTACGTTTACGGTTCATATTGTTTTCTTACGATAGTGCATAATATAAATATCCCTATTGCCTTGTTTAAGGTCATGTTTAGTTCGTTCGGTAAGACCATTTTTTGTCCCTGCTACACAACCATATCGTTTTCGAAAATATGCAGTATCTGATACGAGACTCAAGCATCGATCTTTACTTAAATAGAGTAAGAAAGGGATGCCGCTATTTATTGTATATAACGCTATCCCTTTCTAACTCAAGTAAAGACCTCCGTTGAGTCTGGTTATATCCTTAACGCGAGCAAAGCCCTGAGCAAAAGCTAGTAACAGATAAATCTAAAAAATGGGGGAGGCCTATGTATGCTGGACATAGGCCCCCCCATTTTGCGCCAGATATCCCGGTCCTCCGCTTTTCTCATCCAGCCTCCACCAGCGACCTTTCGCAAGTCGTCGGTCCATCGGGCCGGAGGGCGTCCTACGCTACGCTTGGCAAGACGCGGTCTCCAGTCCAGAACTCGTCTGCTCCAACAGCCATAAATCTATAGTATAAGCATTTTCGATATTTAGCCACTACGTCATTTACTAACGTTCTCGCTGTAGTAAAATTATTTTACGTTATATGAGCCTGAAAATAAAACAAATGAGCATCAACTTAACGAACTCCGCGAGATGATCAAAAACCCTAATACACAGGCGAAATTTGCGGGTAGCACATGTGAAATATTTAACGAGCGTAACGTCAAAAGTCGCTTGAAAATACAGAGGTCGAAAATTACTTGGAAAAGTGTTTTATTGTGTGCTCACCAAGGCTAAAGCGTATGATATAATGGAAGCTTACGACCGGGGCTGGGTGCGCGATGTGGCGGATTTTGGTTATAGCTGTAAAGATTGCTAGTAACTATAGTTACGATCAACCCCTTGGTTCGATCTCCAACTAGCTCAATCGTAGATCGATATACCGCGATCCTAAATGGCGTTTTGGGAGGACTCACAAAAATATTTCATCATGAGCTCATTAAACGTCCCCACTGAGGGCACGAGCCTACCCGTATAGGGTGATTATTAGGCCTTAGTCGTCCACGCGGGCCCAGTGCGGATTGGACGACTTCACACACAACCTTTGAATCTCTTCGCAGGCGTGCGTGAATGTTTCCTCAAGATGTTTTCCTTCACCGTAAGAGCGTCTGATAACATACATGTAATTTCGAAAATTCGAAAACACAGTGGTATGTGGCGGGAATTGAACCTCAGCCCTCCCGGTAAGGAGGCAACAGTCCACACCATTGAGCCACCGACGCTCTCAAAAATATTTGAACCGTTGGAAATCCAACCTGTAACTTAAAAGTCGACATTCTAACCAATACACCGGATTAGCCGTCGAATGTTTGTCATGAACCCGCTCCCGCTACCGCGGCGTCTCGGCCTTAAATTCTCGTGGGCCCGCCGCGTGTACGAATAAATAAAGCAAGCCGCCACTGAAACGCTTCATAACCGCCTCACTTTTTATTCCGACCTTTATTACAGCTGTCGGAGGCGCGCCCGTTCGTTCCGGCGCGCGTTTAAAGACACCCCGCTAACTGTCTCGCGTATAGGGCTACCAGATGAACAAATGGATAGGCCTGATTACCATGCAAAAATCTTGAATTTTTTTTACAGTACGATAATCTTCCGAAAAATTATTATTATCACGTGTCAGTGGGCAAGGTTTAACTTTTAATTCGATCTTTAAAATGTAACCTGTGTTCCGCAAACCAGACAAAAATTAAACAATTCTTAGGACAAATCCAGAGATACGGTAACCCTGCCCGCACTGGCTCTCACTCAATTTGTATGTTGCTACGACGTTTTGGTGCTAATCATTGTAATATGAATTATTTTTTAAGTTTGTTATTTACGTTAATTTATTTTTGTATTGGTGTTGAACTTTTAAATTTGTCAATCAAACAAGCTGGGTACTGATGGTAGCTTTTGAGTAATAACAATAGATTTAATAATAACTAAGAAAACAGACTATGAAGTAACAATCCTGTGCACGAGCATTCCCACCCAGTATGGCTATGGGGAGAATGGACCGTAAACTACCACGCGTGCCCTATGTAACATGTTAGCAATAGTTGTTATTTAATCCTTTTCGAACGGTTTTAAAATGCATTTAAAACTCTACATTTACTTATGTGAACTTGATGTCAAGTGTTTAAAAATCTACACTTACAGCATGCAGTATTTGCACTACTTACATATTCATTCTTCCCATTTGTTTTTGAGAGAAAGTTTTTACCGTAAGTATCTTAAATCAAGCAGGTGCAACAAGCTTTCTTTTGAAGATGAGCATCCTCCTAGTGCTAAAATAAGATCTCTAAAGAAGGGCACCAAGAAATGACCTCCAAGAGTGATCATGTTACAAGTCATCCCTGGGAAGAGTTTGTAGAAATCTAATGCACTAGTGGCGAAAGCTCCAAAAGCACCAGAGCTAACAACGCCGTGAGGGAAACAAGCGAAAAGGTAGTTTCTAGATGGATCAAGATCTGTTGTTTTGACGAGCTTAATCGGAAAGTAATCGCGGTAGTAACGCCACCATGACCAGTTCCTGACCCATTCAAATTCGAAACAGAAAAATATACCAATAGGTAATAGTAAAGCCTAGTTATTAACTTCATTTCAGTGTAAAATAAATTATATATAAGGTTGCCATACAACATGGTAGTCCGTCCTGCACTGCTATACATAATCATAATTAATTTGTTTATTTTTTGCATTCCACATGACACAGATGCTACATACATAAACAAATTACATAATATAATAACTAAACACCATATGGACCTTAACAGACACAGCAACATGGAAGTGAGAGATACACGAAGCAAAAGTTACTCAGATGAAGTCAAACGTTCATTCTCACACGAAACTTTATTATTAACGTATTGTGAATAAATAAAAACCGCTTCGGTCTGAACATTGAGAGCATAAACCATTGCGCATTAAAAACTTGTTTCCTTTTCCGTGACATGTTAAACAATATATCTTTTAGTTTTATGTTGGCTCTTATTAGTGGCGTCTGCGGCCATTTTCGCTGTGGCAGCCTCGCCGGCAATTAACCGTAATATAATTGCGAAACTACGATCGTATAGCGCATACGCCGCATAATAAGTAACTTCTCTAATGAGAGATACGGCAACCTATATATTCGTTTGTTGGAAAGAAAGAAGATAATATTTATTGGCGCAACGTTACATACTTCAAATTGACAAGGAAAAACACTTGAAAGCTATTATGAAATCAATACGATCGAATACTAGGGTTTTATAAGGCAATAGTATCGATACTACAAGGCCGAATATAATGTATATATTGCACAGAAAACACGTAAGAAAGGTGTTACAAAAGTGGATATTGGTGCATAGTATATTCTGCCTACAACTAAATATTTAAATATTTTCATGTCTACAAAGACATGAAAATATTCATTTTACAACTATAGAGACATATTACTCGTATAATTAATACAATGTTCATTTATTTCGAATTTATTTTCTAGTTTTCTTTTTATTTCTCTCATTTTTCATTATTATGATATCACATAAGTTAGCTAAGATATTACGAAACCAATGAAGCGTTTCTTCGTGTTTATTTTGTGTTAAATTGTATGTTTTTTCATTGTTCCTTTGTGTGATATGACTGTCGATTGTATTACTTTCAATCAATAGTAACTGGCGATAATGTGGATAATATTTACTTAAGTCCATATATTTGTCTTGTACACCTCTATCTTTACTACTGTTGTGTCATTTACAAATGATATGAGGTCAACTATCGATAAACCGTGGATTGTTCAGTTTTGATAGTTTTTAAATACTTTTTATATCCCGTTGTTATGGCCAAAAATAGTGTTCCGTAGACTGACACATTTTTTACAAAGTCGTTTAAGTAGTTGCTTAATGTAAAACATTTCAAAAACTTACTTTATTTTTTGAAATGATATTCTTTTGTCTTCCCCGTAGCTGTTGTTACTAAGATACGTTTAGTAGAATCTTTTCTTGTAATTATAACGCCGTGGCCTCTGAACTGTACTCGTCAGTAGATTCAAAAGTACTTTTCCGGCTCTAAGATAAACGCCCTTGAAGGTATTATTAGTGAATACATTTTAATGTATAAAAACTAAATAATTATGAAAAAATCAAAACTTTATAAGAACTTTTTGTACAGATACAAATAAGTTTTCAACTAATTAATGTTCGAATATTCAATCGGAAATGTTAAACAAAAAGTTTTAAGTAAAAAGTTCGTCTAAAGTTTCGTAAGACCAACCGACTTTGTTAACACTAGTTTAAGTTTTCTTTTCCTTTATGAATTCTCGAGTACCTTTGCTTTGACCATTTTAAAATTATGACGCTAAATACGGTTGACATCACTCATTTGCATCCTTATTATAATACAATACATTATATACTTGACATTGATGGTTGTAACACAAAGAAAAGTACATTGTCATTATATAAATAGCTTAAAACAAATTATTGGTGTTGTAAGATTTCTTGTAAATATTTTCTTTTATTTAAGAGACAAATAATTATTGTTTATAAAACGTAATATGTGATTTATAAGTCAGACTGTCTGAACGCCAGCTTAGCCGAAATAACATAACGTAAGAAACTGCAAGTAGACACAATGGAGGTATTTTAGAAATATTCCATACCCTTTCCATCCCTTCCTTTTATAGAGAAACTACATCAGCGTTTCATTAAGTTTTTCTGACCTCAATCGCCAGAGCCTCCTTGGTCATAATATGGGATGCACTACGTACTGTTTTGGTTAATGGTAGACGTTAAATGCTGGCACCCGGTACAAAAAACAAAAGAAAAAAATAGTATTTTTTATTCTTTTATGAATTCACTTGCGGTTTTATTATCATTATGTATCCATGAATCATTTTCATGTTTTAGACACAATAATGATGACTCGATTGCGAGTGTTTTCCTATCCCTTTTTAAAACAATTCAGGCCACCGATATCGAAAGGAAAATGTAGTTACCCTTCTCAATGTTTGATATATAATTGAGCTCACAAAGTACCTACAGGAAATATTTACAAAATACAACGATAAAGTAAGATGATCAAATACTTACTAAAAATAGTCTTCACCAATCTTGCTGTTTTGGATCCCTACGTTCTTCTAACGATTTTATTTTTATTTACTAGATCTAATATCATATAAGTTAAGTTTCAATTGCCCTCAAAGTAGGAAAGTAGACGTCAAGAAATTCGGCATTCCTGGAAATAAAAATTCAGTAATCATAACAGATGATGCCACAAACGATGAATGGATTTGAAGTCACCTATAAATTGTAAATTTCGTCTGTGGAATAATTATAAGGGTGTTGTAATGTTACATCGCGTTATTACATTGAAGTATACGAGGCTTACGTTTAAACAATTTATTTAAGATTATATCAAGAAAGCAAATGTTCAGCTAATTACAGACCGTTCATGCAAAAGTAATTTGTTTTTATCCTTTAGCCGTGTTGGCAAGAAAACTCGGAACCAGGAAGTTTATGCATCTTATAATGCACTTCCTGCACGTAAACAGAATGCTAATAACGTCGTGTGAGTTAAATACTTTAAATGTCAGATTTGCGCAGTGCCAACGCGATTTGTTATTTTACACAAAAACAAACAACACGCGCCACTTTGTAGTGTCGACTTGATGATCATTTTAAATTATACTACACGCGAAACAAGAAAATAATATGTATTTGTAAATTCACACTGACAACCAATCGGATAACAGTGGAGTGCTATCCCCAATTTTTCGTCAGATATCCCGGTCCTCCGCTTTCCTTCTTTGCGTTAAGCAATTTATTTAAAAATTAGTATTACCTTGATGTAATTTTTCCAATTTTTTTTTCTGTTTTGGTATTTTTAATTTATTACAATATTGTTAAAATCAAGTACTGAAGATTACTGTAGTTTCATCAATCTCAAAAGTTGTTTTCTTTACGTGCGACGAATACGCCATGTCTCTGCGACTAGCCGCGCCATCTATTGTGGAATAGTGGAACTAAAATATGTAGTGGAGATTTATTACTATGAACTTCTAGTTTTGCAAGTCAAATTTAACTTCAGGTGTAACTGTGCCAGTACCTTGACATAAAAATATACTTTTACCAAAGTTTATTTAACTTTTTAATCGTGCTTCTTCAAAATATGTCAGGTTGATTTTGTTTTAAGAGATAATCCCAGTTCAGCATTGACAAAAATGATTTTGATTAACCTCCGGCTCGATGGACTTACTACTTACGAAAGGTCGCTGGTGGAGGCTAGGTGAGAGAAGCAGAGGACTAAGGCATCTTGCTCAAAATGCGGGAAACCTATGTCCAGCATTGGATTGCGATTGGTTGAAGAAAGCAAGATGGTTTTCTTAATTTTAGCCTGTTCCATACCAGTTTTAAGAATCCTTATGCATTAGTTTAAAAAAAGATAACAGATATGACCCACATACGGCTATATGGGCGATCAAATAAGCAATGGCGGCCTCGCAACTGCATGAGATATGGGTCCCGCGGGATAGCCGGGAATTGATTCCTGACACCGGGAGCGTTGTATGAGCACGGAAAAATTACACGCCAGTGTAATTGATTTATGTACGGTTTAAATTTTCCTCAAGTTATTGCGTAAAGTGGCTTATAATCGTAAGAAAATCGACTTACCTAATGTATATTTATGGAAATTTTACATGGTTCTGAACTAAATCTTAAAAGCGTGACATTTATAACTGTATACTTTTAAAAAGTAACAAAATTGCACAATATGATGAAAAAAGAAATTCAGTTAATCTGTCCATGAACATAACCTTTGGTTTTTGTTATTTTCGACCAGATATAATTAAACTAATTATAATTAAAGATAAAGATTTTCATAGATCATTTTATTTATCTATATCTGTGTAGGAACTTTTAAGATATTTTAAATAAAAAACAAAGGAAGGAAGTTCAGTAAAATTAATGTTCTCAAAAATAGTGGACTCCAAAATTTTCTTTAGCCAAATATGAAAGAAACCTGCCTATTCGGTCTGGTGCTGTATCAGTCGGTTTAATTGCGGGCTCAAAGATGAGCGAGCGTCGAAGCCTACGCTCCTTTACACAAAGCCCCGAAAACATGATAACGTAATGACTCTATTGCTGCGTAACCGCTCGTTGTATAACGTTTAAAAGCCAAAGCACGTGTACCACGTTAGAACATAGAGAGAGGTGTTCCATAGTAAGATTTATCGCAAGGTCCCACTCTTAAAGAGACTAAAGTGTGTATTCAGTTTTACGCGCTACACGGAATTGCCATCCCCGGTTTGAGCGCTCCACGCAATATGTTGGCCGGATTAAAACAGCCGGTTATATATGGATTCAACCGGTAGCGATCCGGTTCAGTTTTTTGGGATGTATGTAAACAGCAACTAGTATGAATATACTATTTATTTATTTTTATTAGCAATTAATAAAAATTGCCATTTTAAATTTAATATTCATCTGAAAAAATGTTCTCACATGTTTTTGTTTTTGTGAATTCTGAAGCGATAGACCTCATATCCCCTCTTATGTAACAGTGATGAACAACTATGTAATTTAAAGGCGATCTCCTAATTTAAAATATTAATTATTTGTTATCAAAAGAAATAACTAGCGCCGGCGCCATATTTCTTTTAAATTAAGTATTCACGTTGCGTCCATATATCTAACATTGTATCTATAACATAACTTTAATTTCTGTGTCGTAATTCTTTTGAGCGTTTCATTTAAATCGTCCATTGTGAGCCTCCCTGCATACTAATAAATCTGTGCGCATTTAATATATCTGATGACCATTAAAGTCTATTATTATATGGTAATTGGACGATGTGATGACTGATGAACTGAGACGATAATCGAGTGATGGACAACATGTTATTTTTATCATCACCTTGAAATTTGATTTTTTAAGCATTTATAAAATGCGCAACATACTGAGGGATTTAAAGAAAGAATACAAATTACCATGAAATTGGATAATTATCTTTTTCGTGTTGCTTTTTCTTTTATATTCTTTTTATGTTTTAGTGTCTCTTTAATCGTTGTATGTTCAATTTTTATGAAAATAATAGAGAATAAATTATATTCTTACAAAAGTTCCCGATTTTTTGAGATAGATAATGCAGAAAAAAATAAGAAAGCATATTAAAAAATTAGCAAAATTCAGCTAATATAATCACTTAGATTTATATTTTTGCTTGAAAAAGTTGAAGTAATTCAAATTATGCATATTGGATATACTGACAGTGATTTCTTTATGCTTGAAACTAGAAAAAAAAATACCTTTTCATTGTTCTTACATGTATTATCAAAGTATGTTCCCTCAGAATTTGCATTGCGCTATTTGAATAATATTCCAAACGCAAACAATGAAATTCTAGTGCTTAAATTTAAATACGATAAAGGAGTGAATAATTATTTGAGTGAGTTATAGCCACGTGTAATAATAAATTCAATGTGTATACTTAACACTTATATACGTAGTATAATTTAGCTAAAGTTTTTTTATTTTTTGCTAATGTAAGCAAGGATTGGTTATATATAAAAATTAAGATGGCCTCAATTAAATATTGTGATGTATACTCAAGCTTAATAAACCGGCTCCCGCACTAGGTTATGGTTACATACTATATACCTACTTATTTACTCCTTTCCTGTTACGGCTATTAGTCTGGTTTTATGATTTATTTATAACATTCCATTATCGCACTAAACAAATAATATTGTTACAATATATTTATAAGTTTATTGCTTCTCTTATTTCACATGCACTCGCGACTTAGCACTTGCCTGTCTGCATACAAATTGAGCGACCAGTGTACACTGGCCTAGCATGGATATTACATATTCATACTTGAGTTTTACTCGATAAGGTATACAATCGCGTGATTCCTTGCCAGCCGCCCCACGGTTGTTTGAGACGCCCACCCGCGAATGCTCATAATGGCAGAGTTATAAAGTGTCTGTCGATGCAAATTACATTGCATTCTACTCTTAAACGTTGGGAAAAACAACTGGGAGCACAATAAAAATGTTATTTAAAATTAAATTGGTCAATGAAGTTGTCTATCGCATCAGTGAATACAATTGAAGGTGTAATGACCCAAAACAAAATTTTCGAATGTCGTAGATAGCATCAACGTCAAATAGCTTGTTTGTCTTAAATCCGTGTAATTCATTAGGCACCTTATAAAAACATAGTGTCTGTGGGAAGTACATTAATTCGTTTATGCATGTAAAAATAAAACATATAAAGATGAGTCATTTAGCCATATGTATTGAATTGAAAAACATTTAAAGAAGTCAGACAACAAAGGAGTTAGGTATAAATATAGTGGTGCATGGCAATTATATTAATCGATGGAATACCCTGGGTTTTCCCCGGCTTTATGTAGGACATGAAATTCCCATGCATTTACGTCTGGTTGTTGACACTGCGGTCCGAAAAACTAAGAGTAACATTATTAGTTTTATCTATTTTTATCTTGATTAATGAATTCTTTAATTATTTTTATAAATCTTTTGTGTGGTTACGCTATCTACTAAATGTTTAACTAAAATGATATTGGTATGTTTACAGAATACGACTACGTAATGCATAAACCTAAAAATGAGTTTTATATTGGAACCAATATTAAATTACACCCGACCCGCAATGTGATTTAGTGTTCATCGTGATTTTTCGAGTTAACATACTAAAAATAAGTTAGTCAAATTGTTTACATTCAACTGTCGATCCTAAACTGTTTTAATAGCTGTTTGATTAGTAGGTATATTTGTTAATTCATACATATAAGTATTCAACAAGATTAATTATTAGGAATTCTTAAAATAAACTTTGAAGTTTTCTTTTAACGCTTGAAAACTTTGACGCCTTAGAATTCTAAGCCTTATTAAATCTAACCATAGGCATCGACGTCACAATACCGGTTCTGACACAAGTGATCTTTGCACTAACAATTTGTTTATTGACTTCCTCATTGAGGAAAGGCCCCGCGCGGGTCGCATTGACCTCCTTACTGGCGACCTCGCCGCTGCCCGAGGGTTGCCCGCCATTTTGTATTGTTAATAAAAAATTACCAACAAACCGCAGTTTCAGGTTTTTTATTGGCAACATCTTCTTTGTTTTTTGTTTGTCAATAAATAAGTTGTATTGCTGTGAATGTTAAGGATTCGTTTAGGCGGTATACGAAAGCAGTGGTGGGTTTTAAGAGCGCTATTGTAAATGTTTGGTTGACGACTGTTTGGTATGTATGTTTATTCAACAATTATTTATGCAGTGTGCACTGTTGCTCTTCTATGACTGAACATCTTTACGTCACAAGTTAGTAATTACACTTGCGGCCCTTATTCGGGGTAACGGGTTATCTGCTTGACTGGTTATTTATTTCTTTAAAAAGTCTATAAGTTTGCTTCAACCTATCGCAACCTACTGCTGGATATAGGTTTCTTCTGTTTTGACCTATACACCCGTTCCACTGCTTTCCAGTCTCCACCTTGCACAAGTACCTATTAGGTTTTTTTTTCAAAATAAAGAAAATCACGACTATGTTTATAACGGAGTAGTCGATGATAATGGATAAGACAGTTGATAAAATTTAAGCTTTTTGGAGGAAAACTAATTTTAAGCGTCGTATCACACGGAAAATATGCACAATAAAGTCCATAAAACTCTTGTTTATTACTAATATAAAACAAAATGAAAGATGGCATTGACCTCGGTCAAGGGACAATTTGACTGTGACCAAGGTGATTGCTAACTCACCGAAACGTCGGAAGAAAATTTAAAAAAACTATTAAGAAGGTATATTAATTTAATAAGAAAGCGAATGAATCTGTGAATTTGGGTTTATTTGATTGTTGGCAGCCCTTGGTATAACAGGCGCGTGCGCAGCTTCATTAGCGGATTGCGTATTGTCTTGTTTTAACCAGCCGGCTGCGACGGGTTGCACGCTGTTTCCGCCTCTCTACGCAGGACTGAAGTAATGGAGTATACTCGCACAAATCTCTCATCAACCAATATGTTAATAATATACCAAAAGCCATAGCATTTAGCCATAGTTGTAGGTATATTTCTATGTAAATAAAAATTAATCCCTATTTCCCTTTCACTAATTCTCTGATTGTGTTGGTTATTGTCAGATTTTTTTGTAAGAGAAAAAACAAAATTGAAAGTAGTTGAATAATTAAAAGATTATGCTTGTTGCTTACCAAAAATCCAAAGGATTAATAAATACAATTAGGAATGACATTGCCTAATTGTCAAATGCGCTACGCATTTCATCAAGAGTTGAGGCGTGAAACCAATATGAACTCGAGGCATTAAAAGGCACAGTTCCAAGAATAATATTAATATCCATAATAATTGAAATAGGATGACATCTATCGGATCAGCTGGTTTTTTAATCAATTTCGTTTAATGATTAGGTACTTCTTACAATATCGTGATACCCACACGTGAATAAGGTCGTAGTTGCAAGTAATAAGAGGTAATTTATGATCGCACATTACCTAGATACTATGTGTATCTAGGATGTATGTATCTAGGATAGTCGAAGTCACATTGGCTGCTTGAAACGTGGCGGATGTGATGATGGCGCGAATCGCGGGGCACCGAACTGCTCGTGTAGGTGTAGGCAAAGGTTGGCTGGCCGTTGACAAGTGTCAATGACGAAAGGACATGCGACCTTTGAGATAATTTAAATTTAGGGTGAAAGGGTGGCGACTAGTATTTATAGCCACCAGTAGGTCCAAATATTTATAGTATTTGAAATTTCACTGAGTAATTTAGCAGCTTATTTTATATGTTGTTGTATTATAACAGCACGAAGTGCATGGCCAGAATCACTATTCGTTATAATGTATGCTATATTTGTTTTAATGTAGTAGATCCTAGCAATTAAGATATAAAAAAGCTATTTGAAACTCAATATAAAATACTTCATCATTTTGTTTTGTTATGAAAACAAATAACTTTATTAAAATACATACAAAATAAGCTTATTTCGTATTTTATTCAGCTTTTAGATTGTGCTCGTAAATTCAAATAACTAAATGTTTTTCTCATCAGGCATCAACTTTCCTACTCCGTAAAGTGTATAAAAGTTCAGAGGCTTCCCCCCAGTAGGCTGTACGAGATTCGGAAACATCAGCCTGTTATTTACAATTTTAATAGCGTTCTTGATAAAATTACAACAAAGTTCCAAACGAACCTTTATAGGGATATAAATTCTTCCGCAGTCGCGTTTTTGCGGTTGGGCCGACCATTTTGTACTTTGCTCTTTGCTTTGCTAGGTAGCGTTGTAACGATTGATGTCGTAACTTATTGCATTCATGGGACCGAAATTGTGTGTTAAGATAGTATCAACGTAAAAAGCGACGAACATAAATCGCGTTAGGTATTATGAAAGATAGTCTATGTATTATTTTTTAGCTTATATCATAATAATCTTATATTACTACTTAATCACCTGGAAATAGTATATAGACTAATGAAATATAAAATCAAGATTTATAAAGGTTTTGCCAGGTCCAGTCCTCGTTTGAGGTTTGTGGGCATGACAATGCTGCGTAACAGATATATACCGGCTTATCTAGCTCTCCCTGCAACCACCTAAGCCGAGTTTCAAGTCCCATTCAGAGACGATCAAGGAAACAAGTTACTTCTGATAGAACTGAGCCATCTTCGATTGTCTCTCGTCCGATGAAGCTGTAAAGGGCATCAGCTGCTATCTGCGTTTGGGCTGGAGGTCATATGCTCCTCTACAACTAGCGAAAATCCATTCTGAGTCATAACTTCCAAAATATTTATAGTCATTGTTTGCAATTTTAAAACAATATTCCAAATCATATGTTACACATTTTTAATCTGTCAATTATGGGTCTCTTCGATACTGAGACACAGCGAATACAAAGGATTCACAAAAGATTAACTAACAATACTAATTAATAAATTAGTTCGGTCAACGTCCTGCTTTGAGAATCTTGCCGGTGTGGCTAATTGCACGGCGCAAAGCAAACAGCAAATAATGTAAGTAGGTTTAATATGTTCCAAGTGGACGTGTGCACCAATCTAGCTAATTGGTGAGGAGCGGGAGGGATGTGTTCGGGCATAGGCGGTGGCGGAGAGCGTCTTGGAATATGTAGAGATTTTTTGTGAATAATGTACTTGTATAGTTGTTGTTGAATAATGAATTTTAATGCAAAGTTATTTGGTATTTTACGAGTTTTTCCTTTAATCCTTTGATCGCGACACCTAATGGCGCCAGAAACAACAGATTTTCAATTGTGTTTGTATTCTTGGCGTTCAAGGGCTTTGGTTTCAAACATTTGTTATAACTTATTTCAATATATTTAGCAAATAAGCAAACAGTCTACATCACAGTGTAATTATCGGCTTCTGCTTTGTCTTCTAATAAAGTGACTGAATACATAGGTTGACTAACCAGGCAGTATCACATCATAAAATTGCAAGACAAAAAATCTGGCTGAAGAATACATATATTATTTTAATGTATAAAGTAAGACTATAAAATTAAAAGACGCATGAATACCTAAATCGAATTGTGGTATTCAAAGGAGTTTGAGTAAACCGACACACACTGGTTATAAAAAGTTCAGTATCCGCCGGAGCTTATGGCGAACGCGTTGCGCCCGCGCACGTGTCAACGTCCGCAGGTGCGCGCGTGTCATTGGCCAGTGGACGCCATTGTTCTCGTCCCCCTCCTCCCCCTACTTTGCACTGGTACCTCGCCGTCGCCAGTGGCAACCCCGCACACAGGTGTCTGAAATGTATTATGAGTTTTATTTGTAAGAAAAAAGATAAGAATATAAAAAGCAACTGAAAAATTACAGTGCAGGTGGGCATGTATTTAAGTAGTACTTACATCGTACGATGGAAAATCAACTACTCGTCAGCTCAGCTTTTTCAGCTTAAATGTCCACTGCCAACAGAACAGATCCTAACATCCATCTGCTACCCACCACCTTAACCGAACATTCATTTGATTGGGGGTCGGCCTAATTTCGGCTCAGCTTTAATTTGTTTAAAATTCCATGATAAAATTAATTATATTACAATTACTTTAATGGAAACAAAATTATTTAGAGAACATTATCGTTATCGTGTAGATATTTATTAAACTATATTAATTACCTAGTGCATCCTTCGATCGTCGTTAAATGTTAACTTGCAGAAATTTAGCTGGTTTTTAATTATCTTTTTCTAATAGAGTTTTAACCAAGGTTTAACCCGAACATACATAGCATAGTTTTTGATCTGGTTCCATATGAAACAGATATAACTGAAATAGTCTGGTCGCTTACCCTGTCCACTGTCCCCATGCCTTCACTATCCCATCCTACATCCGCTTATTTCCTCCCTCACCCATGGCTGAACCCTTATGAAAGGCCACTGGATCCGGCAAGCTTTCGGGAGGACGGCTTGCTGGACTAACTAGTCCTCTCCTGCGCTAGGGCCTGCGTGGTTGAGCGCCGTACGACCGGATGAAGGAGTCCTGGAGGGTTGAGCTGAGCAGGGTCGGGGTAAGTTACCCTCGCAAGGCAACACGCCCTCTTTGGTCTGGATTTCGGTTTAAACGGTAGCCCCCCTGCAATAGCCAAGCAGGGGGGAAATGGTCACGTGCATCCGTCAGAGGAGCACAGGCGAGGTGGGGGGGTACAAGTGATGGCCATGGTGAAGGAGCAAGTTCTGTGTGGCCTGTTTGTCAGCTGCGCAGTTATGAGCACCCGATGTCGCGCCCTCTCGCTATGCCCTCGTACCTATATTGATCCGGTAGTCCTGGTGCACCTGTATAGGGCATCCCCAAATGTGCGGGCTCCGAGGAGGGTGGGAAGCCGGATCAATGAATCTATACACTATATATCACATGGATACAATTATAGACAAAACAAACACAAACAACACTGAACTACAAGTCAGGCATGAACTCGGGAAAGCTGATGAAACAGCCATTCCGAGAGAAACACAAAGGGCTGCTGACACCGCTGGGAAACCTTCGGTGGCTACGTCCTCAGACACCGCACAGACACAACGCGTCGTTACACAGACCACTCCGCGGTCCAGTGACACAACGGCGGACAATCTTATGAAAAGGTTGAATGAAAACTGGTCTACGTCCAGTCGCCCGGGTCGTGGCGCGATACAGAACCCTGCAGAGGGTACTGGTGCGCCTGGTGCCTTGGCTGGTAAGACGGAACTCAGTAGAAAACAAAAGCGACGCGCAAAACTGCGTGAAAAACGACGGCAAAGGAAGCTGGCCCAGGTAACTGAGCAAGTAAGTACCAGTCGTACGGCAGAACCAGAAACCGTAGCAGAGCCGCCCTCTAGTGAACCCTGGGTGGAAGTTCGCAAGAACAAGCCATCGGGGAAAAACAAGGGGAAACCTAGTCCGGCATCGAATACCCCAAGACCGCAGCAAAGGCAGACGTCCTCTAAGGCAATGGCCAAGCGGGCACGTCTTGACGAGACTATTTCTCCGAGAGGTGAGTCCAAGAAGCCCAAGCTGGTGAAGGGCACTGCTGCGCGGCCGGTCTCATATGCATCAGCGGCTGCCACCAAGTCTTCCACCGTGACGCGGATCGCCATTACGTGTGCGTCCACTGGACGTATCTCGGCGGAGACTAGTGACTTAATTATAGGTCACTTTAAGAGGCAGCTGTCCATACACATAAGTGATGACTTCACCAAAAGAGGTCCCACTTTCTGGGGTAAGCCCATTTTCCATGACGGAAGTCTGAGGCTCACATGCGCCAATGACTTCACAGTAGGTTGGGTGAAGTGGGCTTTGCGCGACCCTACACTACCAGGAGCCGAAAGGCTCACTGTAATGCTCGAGGCAGAACTTCCCCGCATGGTGAAGGCGAGCCTACGTATACCGGAGGTATGGAGGGAAGACGAAGCCAATATTGGTAGGTACCTCAATATCGCTAACGATTGGGCACAAGCAGAACGATGGCGGTTGCATGCGGTTCACCGCAATGAAGAGGCAGGCAACACGTTCGTCGTGGTGTACATCCCCGAGGATATTATCCCAGAGATCATGGAGAAGGACCGCCGTGTTGGTTTCATGGTCGGCAGCCTTCGTATCCGATTCTGGGATGGTAAAGGTAGGTTTATTGAAACCCCTCCCCAACTGGGTGACAGTGGGGCCTCGGGGGTGGGCGCTGCGGAGAACGCTGGGGAGGCCACATCTGAGCGACCGCCACCACCAAGTCTAGACCAGGAGTTGGAGGAGGATGGGGAGGTTCCTCTGAGCCTGGAGGAGCTGCTGCTGGCAGGAGGAAGCCGTCCCGATGGCGCCGCCTAGCACAGCACAGCTCCTGCAATGCAACCTCCACCACAGCGTAACCGCTACGGCTCAACTTCGGCGGTGGCTGGAGGAACAACACACGGCTGTCGCTCTTATCCAGGAGCCGTGGATAAGAAGTGGCGTGGTTAAGGGACTCTCCAACCTAGGAGGTAAGCTAATTCACGCCACTGTGGACAACGTTAGAACCTGTATATACATATCTAATAACATTGTTGCGCAGCCACTAATGGATTTCTGTTCCAGGGACTTAACAACCATTAAGCTTGCGCCAATTCATGAACTAAATCATAACGAGCTGGTCGTAGCCTCTGCATACATGCCAGACGGTGATGAAGCCCCACCAGATGAAGTAGCACGTCTAGTACGCTATTGTGAACAGAACGACTTGCAGCTTATCATCTCCACGGACTGCAACGCCCATCACCCGCTGTGGGGGATGGAAGTCAGCAACAACAGAGGTAATCAATTATTTGAATTCCTACTTACTACAGACCTCGAGATAATAAACAGAGGAACTGAACCTACCTTCGTCGGCAGAGGTTGCAGGACGATTATAGATATCACACTTGCATCTGCTGGCGTGGCAGATCAAATCCGGAATTGGAGAGTTTCTAACGAAGCCTCTTGCTCGGATCACAGATGGATAAGGTACGATCTTGAAATTAGTACTTTGACAACAATACCCAGGCGTTGTCCCAGGAAGACAGATAGATTGAAATACATTAAACTCCTGGAAACCAGCCTGAAAGACTTCAGAGTGGGGATCCTAGAGAATACACAACAGATTGACGAACAAGTAGCTCAGCTGAGTGAATCGATCAGGAAATGTTATTATGAAGCCTGTCCCTTAGGCAATCCAGACACTGGAAAACACGGAAACACCAAATGGTGGGGTCCGGAGTTGGAAAGTCTCAGGCGGAATGTCAGAAAGAAATTTAACAGGGCCATGAATACAAGTGACGACACAGACTGGGACAACTATAAGTTGGCCAAAGCTAAATACAAAAAACGCATCAGATACTGGAAATCAGCATCATGGCGTAAATTCACGGAGGAGATTGGATCAAATCTGCAAGCTAACAGGGTAAGGAAGATTTTATCCAAACAAAATACCCCTGCTACTCTGGGGGAGTGAGAAGAAGCGATGGCATGCTATCGAATAATATCGATGAGGCGTGCGAAATCCTTCTTCAAACGCACTTCCCTGATTGCACAAGTACACCGACAATTACCTGTGACTCCACCAGAGACCAACCTAGTGAAGATGACTGGAGGATCGCGAAGGAAGTTGTGACGGAAAGCAAGTAGAGTGGGCGGTGACGTCTTTTTCACCCTTTAAATCAGCGGGAACAGACGAGATCTTTCCGGCGCTGATGCAATGGGGAGGTAAGTTTATCACGCGTCCACTTTCACGAATACTACAAGCATGCCTGGCGCATAAGTACACACCAAGGGAATGGCGAGAGGTCAAAGTCGTCTTCATTCCTAAGCCAGGAAAAAATGACTACACGGATCCCAAAGCATATCGACCTATAAGCCTGTCATCATTTATGCTCAAAACTCTGGAAAAGCTATGTGACAGGTACATGAGGATGGTGTGCTTAAGGTGATACCGATACATAAACATCAACATGCCTACTGCACAGGTAAGTCCACCGAATCAGCACTCCACCAAGTGGTAGGTAAGATTGAATGGGCGCTGTCGCATAAACTAATTTGTCTGGGTGCTTTCCTTGATATAGAGGGAGCCTTTGACAAAACAAACTTCTCCAGTATAGAGGGTGCCTTGATGAGGCATGGTGTGGCAAGCACAATCACTGACTGGATCATCGACATGCTCCGAACCCGAACGGTTAGGGTTACTGAGGGAAGCAACAAGGCTGCCTTGGTGGTGAGAGGGTGCCCTCAAGGAGGTGTACTATCTCCACTACTTTGGAATCTTGTAGCGAACGACCTGTTAACAGAACTCAACAGTAGACATTTTTATACCATAGGCTATGCAGATGATATCACGATATTGACTACTGGGCACCAGCCTAGTACTGTTTGCGATACCATGCAGGCGGCACTACGGATTGTAGAAAGATGGTGCAAACAACACGATCTGAGAGTCAATCCTAGTAAAACGGAACTTGTTATGTTCACGAAAAAACGAATTTTAGATAACCATGTGACACCCAGGCTGTTTGGTACAGCTCTGAGTATTTCTAAGGAGGTGAAATACCTAGGGGTCACACTAGACAGTAAACTTAACTGGAGTAGCCACGTAGAATCAAGGCTGAGGACGGCGGAAATCAGCCTATGGCAGTGTAGACGCATGGTTGGAAAACGCTGGGGCCTCTCGCCGAAAATTTTCTTGTGGCTCTACCTAGTAGTTATAAGGCCGATGGTCTGCTATGCCTGCGTAGTCTGGTGGACCAGGACGGAACTGATAACATGTAGGAAAAGACTACAGAGATTTCAGAGACTGGCGTGTAGAGCAGTCACGGGTTGCATGAGGACCACTCCAACTGCAGCTCTGGAGATGGCACTGAATATACCGCCTTTATATCTCCACATACAACAGGAAGCAGCCCTTGCATCTATTAGACTCAAACACCAAAAGCTGGTGAGTTTCGAAGATGCAAGACATCATAAGAATATACTTGTGGGATGGGCTGACTCGCCTATCAAAGACGCAGTCTTTGATATTATTGAGCCAGTATTCATCTTTGATAAGAAATACAGAGTACATCTGCAGGACTGTGAGGGAACGCGGTTACAGCATGGTGCACTCACGATCTATACTGATGGCTCTAAGATGGCATCAGGTACTGGTGCGGGGATTTTCTCCGAGGACCTCAATATAAAACAAACGGTGCCGCTGGGGAGCATAACACTGTCTTCCAGGCTGAATGTATTGGCATTCTTCTAGCGGCGAGGGCTGTGCTAGCTAGGCAGGTAAAGGGTTACAACATCGTAATCTTTTCCGATAGCAAAGCGGTATTACAAGCGCTCGACAGCTACAAGATGTCAGCGGGTATTATCTATGAATGCCATAATGAGTTAAATCGGGTTGGCATTCAAAACCAACTAACCTTGAACTGGATCAAAGGACACAGTAACAGCAGAGGTAACGATGCTGCCGATGCCTTAGCTCGACAAGGTTCGGAAGTGAGAGCAGTTGGTCCTGAGCCCATCATCCCACTACCAATAAACCTTCTAAGGGATCAAATTAGGCAGCGCACAACCTATTTACACAATGAATACTGGACATCCCTAGAGGAATGCAGACAGACCAAGGAGGTACTTCCAAAGGTGAACTGCCGCCTCTCTGGGATCTTACTTAAACTAGGCAGGAAACGTCTAAGGCTGATAATTGGCATTATGACAGGACACTGCAGTTTTAATAAACACCTGTTCACTATTGGTGTTACAGACAGCCCCATGTGCAGAGCGTGCATGAGGGCTGAGGAAACGACGGTCCATGTCCTGCTAGAATGCAGTGAAGTGGCCAAATACCGGGCGAGGTACCTTGGCTCGCCGAGGACCCTTGGAGAAGCCTTTAATAGGGTCAAAGCTCTGGGAGATTTCTTGGCAGAGCTGGGCTGGCTAGAGTAATCTGGCCGTACACCCTCCAACGCAAAAAAGGCGCTTAGTCGTCGAGTTGCGGAGACTGCCCGTACGACAAAGAAGAAGAAGAAGGAAGATACATAGCAAATAATAAAAAGCTTGTAGGTAAATAATAGTTTGTAGTAATATTGTCACCATTTGAACTTTTTATTATCATATGATGTACGCTCCATACTCAATTTAAGGACTAACTTTCGTTTTTGTTTAATACACTGACTTTGTTTTTTGGCAGGGAGCAATCCTTTCATCGTTTGCGGTTTGTTAAGGTTAAACTGATCGTTTATATACGAAACGTATTCGGTTTCAACAATGCGGATTTTATTTCAAAACGGGCGTTACGATCGGATAGTGCATGGAGATAATCAGATTAGTTTTTGACCTTTTTGTGTGAACCTGAAGCGTTGACGTTAACGAATTGAAGAGCCGACTTTCGGGGAACGTGTGTTGAAAAGATTATACTTGTAGCTGTGAGGTTATAAATACTTATAGTTTAGTCTTTATTACTTTATTTTACCTATGTAAAGCAGGTAACTAGTATTGTCTAGCTTATGCTTCAGTCTCGCACAACAATATGTGCAATCTTTAAAATTGTAATAGATGCTAATGCAATGTTTGTTTGTTGTAAGTTAAAAAGATATTATTATTATTCATAATTATGTTTCAAGAGTATAACATTCTTTCTGTGTCGCGTATGATGCGACCAGATGGATCGATGACCTTGCCTATAATTGGAATGATATATGTCATCATAAAATTGAACAGTTGAAAATATTTAATGTGCAGATTTTTAATAAAATAACGATAAGATTATTTTCTTTGAATCCAGCTTATGTCTTATTTAATTTGACATCAAAAGACCTATGAAAACAGTGCCCGTTAAAAGTTCTGCATCCAGTGCATATAGATAATTCATCAGACATTGCACTTAAAATCGTCGGGTCTGCATTTTCTTTTTCAGCACGCTTTTCCTGTACATCTAGAGTTAAGTTGTTGATGTTGAAGCGATGCCACGATACAAGGGTAGACATATTTTTTTATAACATAAATCTCTCATCAGACATATCATCATACGAGTATGAGCATAGAATCCGCTAAGTGGTATAGTATCCAAGCTTAATCCAATTTCCTTCAGTTCAGTACGTGATGGACGCTGATGTAACCATGTACAGTGAGAATGTGTGAGTCTGAAGGAACGAAAAATCGATAACAAATTCTAACAACTAGGATTTCTTTTTATTGGCGAAGTACTCATCGTGTTGACCAAATAAATATACATTTAAAACTATTTTGAATGTGAAAAACAACAATTAAAAGTGGTATACTCAATATAACCTTATAGTTATAAGCTGGGCTTAAAGGTTCAAATACGGCCATTCGGTCGTTAACATACATTAAGCTAGCAAAAGTTGTTGTATGTCTGGCGAGACTATGCTAATACATAAAAACTCACATCAATCGCTTTTGTTAATTTACTGTAAAATGCGCCTAGACACATTTTTCGGATAGACATCGCTATTGTCTGCGGATGGCCTTACGGCTTTTATCGGGCAAATGTTGAGCGGAGATTACATAGCTCTGAAACTAAAAACTAATATTTGGCTTTATAACTATTCGTAGTCAAACGAGCTATATTCTTTGACTTAATACTATTCGAGTAGCCCCTGAACCCGCTGCGCATTATAATGTAACACTAACGTGTTCGTCAGATTTCGCGGACTGATTGTGACAGGGGCGGGCGTTTTTCCACGCAAAATGGTCACTGGCTCCCGGCGTGCGTCACACCGTGTGTGATATGCAATCTTGGGAACTGTGGGTGAATAATTTGGCTACTTGTCTAAGAAAGCCTTACGGTGTTAATAGAAGTCACGAACTCTGCAGAAGTGTTTGTATGTGAATGGTTAATGCGAATGAAGAAACAATAAGTTTATTATTACCAACGACTTTTTACCTTTAATTAATTATGTCAGGGATACGTACAAATATTCAAACATTCCATTGTAAATTCTATTGTATTTAAAAAACGTAATGATTAAATAGTTTGGCAACCCTGCAAAAATAGTGTTGGAACTGTAAGTGAATTAAGGGTTGTACTCAAATTAATATTGTAACAAATGTTACAGTCATGTGCAATCGGTACATAATTAATTAAATTATAACATAACAAACAAAAAGATAGATTAAAAAACTATTCGAAAAATCTGTAAAAACCACGAAATCCAAAAACGCTATATAAACGGAAGAGTCCATAAGAGATAACATAGA